>DWJN01005257.1:0-11633 GCA_018248895.1 Carystus phorcus
CACCAAAACCTACTCATATATTATGCATAGGCGTCAGTAAAGCCTCATGCAATCTTCCACTTCCACTATAAGATTTATTGCTTTTCGCGGTAGCATTGTTGCCCCGGTGGGAGAGCGTTTTGTCGCGGCGTTTAAGTTCACATTTCGGTTCGGCAATTTCCTCTAGCGCATAATTGATAGACAAATACTTGAATTAATGATAAATAACGCATTGGTGTTTGTAATCGTGTCAGTCGGAGGGCACAGATCTGCCGGCCGCGACGGCTGCCAGCACATGGGCGACCCCGCGCACATTAGCGATCGCCGCACGCATCCCCCGCCTGTGTGAGTGAGGGGTGCGCCGCACACAGGCGCGATTGACTACCCTTGATCAATATTCGTCCCCGATCTCTACTTCGTACTACATTTATGGCAGATTCCATGAATTCAAAATTTCTTTAATAAGCATCCATGTAAAATACATATATAAATATTTTTTATACACAGTAATTATTAAGTAAAATTTTTATTTCGTTTATGAGAAATTTATGTTACTTTTGTATTTCGTAAATTACTAGTTACATTATGTAAAATTTTGTAATCATTGGAAGTTCTACAATTAATATAATTTAATCACACTGATGTTAATATTTTGGGATAATACCATATATAGAGCTATAATTAGTAAATAATTAAATGCTTGGCGTTGCGGCGTTTAAAGAGCAAAAGTCAGTGACGGTTCAAGTTTGGACAGCAGGCTGATAAGTGTATCAATTATTCACAGTTAGTCCTTGTATTGATATCTATGTTTATCAAATGTCATTTCCTTACCCTTATCAAGCTTGTTTGTTGTTAACAAAGAATGTTTACATATAAAAGCTATAAATATGATGTGTTAATGCCTATATATACGGAATTATAATTGTATAAATATTATATACATCAATCATTTGTAAATATAATACATTGTGTAACTGTAGTTTAAGTAAAAAAAAAATCTTTCAATTTAAGTAATAATATATTAATTTATATTTTAATACTGTAACAAATCTAAATACACATTACATATGGATGAACCACATCACATAATACAAAATGAGACTTGATAAATAACATTGCAAATCATTTTGTAAATTAAGAAAGCAATTAGATATAAAATGGCAAATTTTATAGCACAGAACATTAAACATTATTTATATTTTATGTTTAAGTTTGACAGTATAATGTTAATAAATATTATTTCACCATATGTATATTAATAATTTAGAAAGTTCATCAAAATTCACAAAAAACACATTAAACCCTTGTGCAGATTCTTTATAAGGATTTCTTTTTTATTATAATTAAAAAAGGAACTTTTGGCAAAGGGGTCTTACAAAATTTGCAATGTTATATGTTTCGTTTACATTTTAATTCACTTGATTATTTTGGCTGCTAAATAACACTCAAAATTTATTTTGGCTATTTTCTTAATAACAAAACAAGTTTCTGGATGGAAAAATAATATTTATTGACCTCATTAACCATATTAATTTAATATCAAGGTGGCTTCCAAGGCGGCCATTATTTTGAATGTTCTAAATATTTTAATGATATAACTACAAAAACATTTACTTAAATGGAGTCTTCCATTGAAATGATTAGCAATTCAATTCAATTTAAACCAGTTGGCAATATATGTATAACTTATTTTGCCAATCACATGTTCAAAACATTAATTTTGTTACATTTGGTATAGTACAGAAATTAATTGATGTTACCCTTTTACTAGGCATCATGAATATCTTAATGTATTTTTAGACATTCTACAGAATGCCTGGATATTCTATAAAATACTGATTTATATGGATTACATATAATAAATACAACTTATACTATAATAAATATACAACTTCCATAAACTTCTTGTTGCAAACTTTCAAATACAGTTGATGGATGAACTTGAACTTTTATAAGCTATAGTATTTTTATATGAAATATCTATGAGCTAACATGGAATAGAATATTTGAAGTATTTTGGATATAAATATATTTGAAGTAATTTAAGGCAGTTACTTTGATGTTGGTATTTATTAAATAAATATTAATTACTAGTTAATGTTGTACTACAATCCCACCTGATGGTAAGTAGTGATGTAGTATCAGATTATGTAATAATTTGAAAAGTAGGTAACATCAGAAACTCGCAGCTAAAAGATGCAATGACAGATACTGTTAGGTGGAAGGCCAGTTAAGTTTGTATGTTGGTTAATGACATATATAGATGTAATTTAGTCTTGTTCTTCACAACATTGTATATAAAAAAGTTGCAACTAAAAAAACAGGTAAAGGAAATTAAAAAGTGCTATTAGGCAAAACTGTTATGAAGTATTAAAAAACAAAGTCAATGGAATAAAGCTTATTTGTATAAAGAATACATAGTTTTTAAATAAGTACTTCTTGGTAAAATCTTACAAATCTTATTGTCAGAGTAGCTATAAATCCCGTGAGAAAACATCATGTATTCATTGTTTACACAACAATGTATTCCTACTAAAAATTTTAATTTTACTACCGGAAATTAGCTTAAATGCTTTAATTCACGGATATTTAATACATGTAATCCCCCTCGTGGAAATTTGATCCGTGTAATACCAAAGGCAGGTAATGTTTCATTCAATTTTACGGGTTTAAATATGATTGGAAGTATGATTATTATTTTAAAGTGTTAACTTAAAAACTGTTTCTCACCTGAATCTGAAGAAATAACCATACCGAATGTTATAGCGGCGAGCTAAGTATCATCACTAATTTTATGGAAATTAAATCCTTTTTGCGTCCGAAAACAATAACCTTCACAAATATAACGAATGAAATTTCTTTGCAATGTAATAAAATTACACGATAATTCTGTACAGTAAGACAATGATTTTATCAAACGTTTCATTCAATAATATGTCCCAATTCGTATTTATTTTTTATATTAATAATTATATTTCACATTAGCAAAGAAATGTACACTACAATATTCTACTCTACGTACTCTACAACTTGTCTTGAACAAAGTAATTTCTAGTCAGATCGAATCATTCATATTGTTTTATAGAATCAGAGAAACTGACAAATACAGACAGATGAGACAGATCATTACCTACCTAGGTAGGTAAATATTTTAGAAAATCTAAAAACATGATAATGTCACTGACAATATTGTCACTGTATAAAGTCAAGTCCATAGATTAAATATGAATGAATAAGGCAAATCAGTTGTTTTTCTCGGGTTTATTATTATTTATTTATTTATTTATTTAAAATAATTAGTAATAAATAATAAAATAATAATAATTAGTTTATTTAGACCCTAAATGTTTTCGAATAATTTTGTTCATATTTGGGATATATTTTGGCTCTATGGATATTTTGATGTTTAAATTGAAAACTTTAAACTAAAACTCGTAAGCAAAACACATTGTATTGTATTAAGTTAAATTAAATCCCATGTTATCGTCTGCATTGGAAAAAACAATGTCTTAAATTAAAAACTACGAATAAATTGATAAAATATAGAATGCCAGGTTCTAAACTAGTATTGAAACCAAAAAAAATATCTGTTTTAAATTTACATAGAGACACTCCACGCATATGTAAAAGTAAAAGAAAGTATTCGTAAATGTAAAAGAATACATCGTCAAATGTCGATAAAAACGAAATATCGATCAAAGAATATCGATGTACCTATGTCGTGCATGAATAATTTCATACATTTATTTTCTTTCCATAGCAATAACCAATTGACCATACATGGCCATCGTTTTTTTTCTCTTATTGTTATGGCATTGGTGTATAACGCTCAGCCAAAGACAAATAAGCGAGAGAAACAAAATTAACAAACAGATTTTGGATTTTTTTTTGAAAGGGGAAGATCAGGAGATTAAGGAATGGAATATAATAAAATATTTAAATTAATTTTATAATTAACATATTTATAGAAATCCAATATAAAATAATTATAAATAAATTAAAATAATATAAAGTACCTACCTACCTACGTTAAATTGATATGCCATATGTCAATGTCAATGACAATGTTTATTTACTTTTCTTTTCCAAAAGTCTTTTGAAATAACCAAACACATTTGTTTGCTAATGTTTACTATAATTTTATTAATATGTTCGTAGTACAATATGAAAACAATAAAATATAAGTTATAAATCAATAAACAAAATGAGTATATGTTATCAAAGTGAGTGCTGTACAATAATTGATCACTGTCAGTATATCTCTAATATATACCAAAAAGTAAATAAAAATGAATCTTTTGATGAAATGCAAACATTTAAACTGTTACCTAATATATTTTCAATTAAAAGAACTAAACTGGACTTTAAAAATAGAAAACGAAAATTAGATCACAATTGTGCTCACAAAGAGGTATGTCAATTTGTGCAATAATAAAAATATGTATTACTTATTATATTAATAAATTGATGTGTATAAAACTAATTTATATATATAAGGTCCATTCTGTGGATATTTTCTCTTTTAGGGTATTTTTATCTGGGTAGTTAAAATTCTAGTGTAGGGTACTTAAAATTAGCACCATTAAATTGTACTAAAACAATGAATATAGTTACCTAATATAATCATGTGTATTAATTTTTTTGCAGGCTGAAATGATACAACAAAAATACAGAATTTTCAAACAAGATTTCTATAAAATAAAATCAGATATTTTCAATACATACAACTTGATGGAAACTTCAGAAGTTAGAGATTTAGCAGCAAAATTGACTGAAAGAACCAATTTTGATTTAAATGGGATTAACGGTGGAAATAATTCAGATGTGCCTTTAAAATGTAAAATAAAAGATAATTACTTTTTGCTTCCACCAAAATCTAGGTAAATAATCTGTCATAATTTGTAATTTTTATTTTTATAGTTTAATGACAATATATTTTGCTCACTGAAACCATTTCCATGGATGCCAAATAACTTTAAACATTTTTGTCACTGTAAATGTCAATAACGCAGAATTCAAATGAGAAATTAAAGAGGTAAAGTTTGGGGTTACTTTTAATACAGGCCTCAATCCGAAACCAGCATTGTAAGTGTTCAGTGTTTTCAGTCAGTTGGTTATGAAAGACCAAAATACTCACAATGAGAATAAATTAACAGGTTTTATTGTGGTTGTGTGAAGAAACAGTGCTTGAAGCTACCTGGGAACACTTATAACATAGTGATAGCTGATCCACCTTGGTGGAATAAGTATATAAGAAGACTGAGAGATGCAGATCAGAAGTTAAGGTATGGCATATGTAAGTCAATAGAATTTTAATGGTGTAATTCATTAAGAAGAAAATTATTAAGACCTATTTAATATCCATATTAGAAATTATTACAAACTTTTTACAATTTATAACACTGCCAGGTTTTTTAGGAGATAATTTTGATTTAAAATAAAATAACAGTAACAGGTGTATTAAATTTTCCAACCAACCATTCATTTTGGCGTCAAGGAGTATTATTATAGTCAAGACATTTTATGTACAATTTTTATATTTTTTAGTTACTCAATGATGTACAATGAAGATATAGCTGCATTACCTGTTAAAGAATTACTGGCTAGTAACTCGCTAGTAGCTGTTTGGTGCACCAATGCTCCCAGCAATGTAACTGCTGTGAAGGAACTCATATTTCCTCAATGGGGTGTTGAGTACCTGACTACATGGTATTGGTTGAAGTTAACCATAGATCTGGAAACATTATGTGAGTTTGGCTCAGGATGCCAGAAGCAACCATATGAAAGAGTAATAATAGGCAAGGTTGGGGAAGTGAAGGATGTGCCTCAAGATCGATTGTTTGCAAGTATTCCAAGTGCCCTTCATTCCCATAAACCACCATTATTAGGTATGTGGATAATATGATCTAAAGCATGGTTTGTAGGTAAATGTTATTACAATATAGAGGAATATATAAATGATAAAGATGCCTGAAAATAATAATGCCGCAAAGGCTAGAAATTGTATAGTATAGTAGTTACTGATAGTAACCAATGTTGCTTTGGGTAGTCTATGCCAAACCTAAAAATATGTGTGTATGGGACTTTTTCAATTGATATAATATACTTTTTATTACTGAAGTATAGCAGCTTACTACAACCAAAATATGGAATCTGCATCAAAATCACTTAAAACAGTTCCTGAGATTAGATAGAACAAACATATAGACAAATTTCCGTCACTTCCAGGTTCCTTCATATCTAATATAATATATAAATGTATTATTGTTCCAGATTTATTAACACCATATGTAAACTGTGATAACCCACAAATCCTGGAGTTGTTTGCCCGGTATCTGTTACCGAATACAACTAGTGTGGGTTTCGAACCCTTGAAATGGCAACATACATCTCTGTTTGATGTTACTTGAGAATAAAAAATGTTACATAAATTGTTTGCAAAATAAATTCTTTCTGACCCACATTATTATTGTATTCCACATTTTTTTGGTAATATCTAGTAGGTGCTATGGATTTTATCTCTGGTAGGAATACGCATTTTGTTATAAATCAATATCCATAACGGTTAAAAGTAATATTATTGATAATTTTGTGATATTAACATAGAACCTGCTTAAATTAGTGCGTAAGTTAGTTACTCTAATCAATTGTTATTAATAGAGCTCTATTAACTTTTATTTTAGCACCACAAAGCCTACTTGGTTATCTGTCCACCGCCGTGTCCTGAACCTACTTGAATTGATTGGTCCTTTACCATAACTGAGAGTATGATGCCTATACATAGATATGTCTGCGAAATATTTAAGTTAAAAATTATACTTGTATTCTTGTACCTAATTAATTGCCTACTTGAAGGTTATTCCAAATTTGAATTTTGATTTATGTTATATCAAACATAATAAAATAATATTTTTAGTCTAAAAACACGCTTTTATGAGGTTTAAAAATTCATTCTTAATATGACTAAAGCGTGTGATTATTCTTAAATTCTAACAAATTAAACATTCTAAATGATAAAAGATTTATAATATAAGTATTATAACACACTCGGATACTTAGGTAAATTTAAAAATTTTATCATTGCAGTTGGACTAATGGTTTAATTTAATCACAATCTGCCTACCCACATACTAGCTCTACATATGGGGTATAATTAAAAAACGAAAGTAATAATTAATCGTAAAATACTAATTTATTATAATGTTAATAAACACAGGTTTATTACTTCATGATATAAAAACATGTTAGCTGTTTCCGTTAGTAACTATTACGCTAGTTTTGTTTTTTTTGGGATATCCATCTGGGTTCATAGTCTGCCATCTCCAGAAGTCGGTGCCTGGAACAAAATTACCTATTAAGTATAAAATAATATCGATTGCTGATATTAGCTATTGCTATACTTACAGTTTTTACCTAATTCTATCTCACTATAATATGAATTCAGTCTAAAGATAGTAATAACAACAACCGACTTCTAGCTTGCCTGCTTCGGTGTTCCCGGTTACTTACGATGTGGGAGTCTTCACGAGGAGAGTGAAGAGTGGTTTTTACTAAGTTAGTGCTTCCATCATCTGGAATTCTATTTACCACTTACCATCACGTGGGGTTGACGTCAAACATTAACTTATAGTAAACTAGTTGACCCAGCAGACGTTGTTCTGCAACAATATAACCTAACAGACCCCGGCCACGCGTCGCTGTGACTAAGTTTTACATACTCAATTAAGCAGACTTACTCCGAGGTCTGTTAAAATGTGATGGAACTAATTCTTTGTGAGATATTAAACAAATAATTTACAATAAAATAATATTGCGAATATAAATTGAGATGTAACCTATCCTATCTTTTAAGTTAGATCAAACTGGACACGGTGTACTAAATTTGATTAAAATCGGTTAAGTAGTTTAGGAGTCCATAGCTGACAAACACCGTGACACGTACTTTATATATATTAAGATCCCTTTCAAGTTGTCTCCTAAGCGCGGATCACTTATGTTATACCTAAAGGAAGTGAATTAAAAGTAGGCTGCTGTGACCTACAAGATACTTACACATCTCTTCAATGGTACGTTGGGTAGTCCAGTTTAGTTCCTGTTTGGCGAGAGTCGCGTCCGCCCACATGGCTGTGATGTCGCCTAATCTCCGAGCCTCATACTTCAGAGGGATCTTGGTTCCCGTCACTCGTTCGAAAACTCCTACTAACTCCTTAACGGATACTCCTCGCCCAGTACCTAAGTTGTATACCTGAAATTGGAAATAATAGTATTTAACAAACAGTCATCCAGTATGTCAAATGACCTGTTCGATAGTTGTAATACCTTTTGCAATTATTTTTATATAAGTTTTAACATTTTTTGTTGATATTTTCCGGAAACTAAATTTAAATAAGTCTTTACAAAATCAACAAACCTTAAGTCCCACTTGATTTTGGCTCAGTAGATTGAGCGCCGCGACGTGACCGTTGGCTAGGTCCATAACGTGAATGTAGTCTCTAATTCCTGTAAGGAGTATTGTTAGAACACGGAGTTCAATAGGGAGAAGACTAATACGTAAGAAAATAATTCTATGAAATAAAGACTAATCTTTTGTTTTTCAAATAACGCCGAGGACAGTAGATGATCAACTATGACGAATGGACGAGGCTGTTTCGTTAGGTTTATTTTGTGCGAGTATCTTTACCAATTTGTACTGGAGGAGCGTGGTGGAGTATGCTTTTACAATCCTTAGTGATGAGAACAGATCCGTGTCTTGTAGTGGCCCATTAATGGGTTAGAGACAAATGAGATAATGTAGTTAGCTAGCTAAGACCACTTATACTCTTAAGTAATAAATTAAACTGTATGATACTGATCTATGAATGGCGCCTCCAGTTGCGTTAGCAAAAATTACATAGCTATAATCCATTAACGACCCACTGCAAAGGACGGGTCTTTTCTAACTGAGAAGGCTGATAGCATATTTCACTACTGCTCTAGTTCGGATTGGGGGTGGAAATTTTTCTCACCAGTTCCATCAGGTGTGTTGTAATCGTCTCCGAACACTGTGAGAACGGGCTTCTTGCCCAGCGCCACTTGGGCCATAAACGGCATAAGGTTTGTGAACTCCTTGGTGGGGTCCTCGCCAATCAGGCCCGAAGGGTGCGCTCCCACCGGGTTAAAGTACCGCAAGGATATTATGTTCCATTTCTGAAAATCGAGATTATATTTGAGTTTTTAAATATCAGTCGATCTAGTCGATTTATAAAAAAACGTTAAAAGGGAAAGAAACATAAATAACTAAGTTTTGCTCGCATAAGAATGGTTCCACAAAACAAAATTTCTAGTTTTTTTTTCTAGTTTAATGGATTAATCGCGGAGAATTTTCCTTCTAAGAATTAAATATTTTCCGAGTAAAAACCACGTTCAACTATTATTATTGAATGTGCATATGTCTCGGTGCTAAATTTCATTCAAATCGATTCAACCGTTCTAAGCGTTGACCAACAAACATGCATAATTTTTTTTTTTAATAATTATAAGTCAATGCTTGAATACAGTCCCACCTGATGGAAACCTTTGCATTTATGATATTATTAACATTGAAGAGATCAATATCTCAGACCTATTAATACATTAGTATGAATTATGCAACTACAGATACTGTTCGTAGATAGATTTGTGTATGTGTGTGAGGGCACATAAGACATGTACTGGTTGTTATCATCCCTATAATATAAGAATCGTTTTATTCTATATTTATAGAACAATATCGATTGTTGTCTGCACAGAAAACCTATTTCAATATTTACCGATGTAACAGATCCCACAACATGTACCTAATATAAGAATTTTTTGTTTGTTTCTCTGAGCATTTAAGCCCGCCACAAACGTCTTAATCGATTTGTGGTTTTGACTAATATATGCTTGTTACAGTGAATATTTCAATCGTTTCACAAAAAAAATGTAATTTTAAAAATATTTCATAGGTAAACATTTTTTCGAGTTAGATTTCCCGAAATGAGGACGGTCATTAATTATCCGCGTTCATTATATTTATATCTAGATCGAGCTTGAGATACAGTATCTACTCAGTTATATCATTTCCACTACGCAAACGGCCTTGAACTTCATCAATACCCAATAACCTACATCTAGAGTGACCGGTTTTTTAGTTCATTTGTGATAGATGTGATACTATATTTATGACAAATTTGTAGATGAGTTTTTAAATTTTGTACGATTATACCGCCTAATATATTGATTCAGAGTTTTAATAAACTTGCTGGGAAAATACTAAAATAAAATTAAATCGTTTCTAAAACATAGCCACATGTGGCATATGTAATTAGAGTTTTGATCGACAAGATCATTTATCGGATATATCGAGATTTGATAGGTATTTCTTATTAACACAATCTATAATGTACCTATAAGTACTAAGGTATATACAAATTCAATTTCCGTTGGCAAGTTTCTGGCCGCAAAAGACAAACAGTAAGTGGAAAACGGATATTATTTTTTTATAAAAATGTTTTTATATTTTTTTCTGACAGGCAGGAGTGACAGTGTTCAATTTCGCAATTAAGTTATAATTTCGCATATTAGTTGTAAATTTCGTTCGTTAATTTTATTGATCTTACTTTTTTACAATAGCTACGTGAACTAACGTATTTCAAGGTGAAGATAATCACAGACTCAGACACGTCAGACACAGACTGCTGATGCGCGGAATCGATCATCATCTGAGGGAATTGATAAAATTTCCGTTTTCATCGTTTATAAACATTATATAATATACATAATTATACATTATACATATTTACATACCTTATCGGCAACACTCAAGTCTTTCAACATTTCTTCGATGAAGTATTTAGTTCTTCCGTATACGTTGGTGATGTTTCCTGTTTGATGTTTTTCTGTGATGGGCAGAGTCTCCGGTTCTCCGTACACCGTGCAGGACGACGAAAATACAATTTGATAACAGTTATGTGACCGCATTACCTGCACATATAAGTATCTACATCAATTATCTACTACATGTTAACGTTACCTTACATTTCAATTATTGCGAATTAGCTATGCCAGGGTTAGCATTAATTATGTTTATGCTGTTTTAGCTATTATTTTAATGAAACAATGATCCTTTGTCACAATGCGTAGATTTATCGGTTTTAAGGATTATAATGAACCATTTATGAAAATTAATGTACAATATTAAGTATTTTGTTTACGGTTATTGTTAGGTAATATAGAAACACGTAAAGCAGAGGACCTGTCTAACTATAATTATGTGAATAACAAAAAAAATCTGGCTAGGGATTTAAAAAAAAACGTTATTTATTGTAATGTTATATTAAAGAAACAACCACTTACCTCCAGCAAATTAAGCATTCCCAAAAGATTGTTTTGATAGTATAGAAGCGGTTGCTGCATAGATTCTCCGACAGCCTTCAGGGCAGCGAAGTGGATGACGCAGTCAATATCATGCTAGAATAGGAAAATAATTTAAAATTTCAAATTAACCGAAATCAAATCAAATCAAATCATTTATTCGAAGTAGGTTTTTACAAACACTTTTCGAAAGTCAACTGCGCTATCGCTTCAGCAAAGCCCTACGGTGAGTGGCCCTGGTAGAAGAAGCGGCAATAAACTCCCAAGGTGCTTTTTTTCCA
>DWJN01005258.1:0-11632 GCA_018248895.1 Carystus phorcus
AAATATAATAAATAATTAACGGCACATACTCATAGCCCCACACTAGGATACCCCGTGTCGCGGGTGCCATGGAAAACACAGAAACACATACACACACGCCCAAACCGAGAACAGAAATTTAAACTCATCATTCATATTTCTGTCTCGCTGGAAATCAAACACACAGAACTTTCAACGGCGGTCCGGCGTGGTGAACATTACGCCAAGCAGGTCGTCATTAAATTTGTACAGATATAATAGAACTAGAGAGTGCCTTGTTTGAATACTCTGCCTGAAACTGAGGAATTAGGTTTTTTAGCACCACCCTCCAAGATAAAGAAAATATTTGGAAAGAAGTTCAATACTAGCTTTCGCCGCTGCTTCCTGATACACCACAAAAGAATCGTATTATTTTTGGAAAAAGTAATCGCTTTTGAAAGAGTAACAGGTGGCCACACCTGATTAATTCATAACAGTGATTACACGTAACGTACTATTATACGTAAAAAAACTGCTAAAATTTATTCCTACTTCGCCCTTAAAGTTGATTGGTATTCCGCCCATGGTGTAATGCACCGTAGGTATAATTGGAACTGGTTGCGTGTACACATCAGCACCGGTGAACGTATAAGCCGTCTCCGATATGCCTGGCAAACGGTCTCGAAGAACCTCCGGTTTGAGATGGTGCAGTTGTAAGTACATGTGATCTTTTTTTGGACCCACTCCTCTACCTGTGATAAAAAGATTTTGAATATTATAATAAGTATATAATAATATAATAATAATTCAAATAAAATACAGAATACAAAAATGTTTCTGTTAATGTTTCTGTAAGGTTATGTTACAGAAATGTTTCTGTTCTTACATATTGTTGGTGTACAAGAACGAGATTGATGAGAGATGTATAAACAGAAACATTTCATTACAAAGTTTTAGTACAACATGCATGGTGGTCTCATCATTTTTATTTATTTTTTATTTTAAGGAAAAACCTTGTTGAAAGTAGCACTTTATGTACTGGACCATAATTGATTATAACAGACAAAACAATTCGCCCATAAATATGTCGTACCTTGTCGGATTTCAGTAGCGATAGACCTAGATACAACGTCCCGACTAGCCAAATCTTTCGCTTTTGGAGCGTACTTCTCCATAAACCGTTCACCTTCGCTATTCACGAGGAAACCGCCTTCACCACGGCACCCTTCAGTCATCAGGCATCCAGATCCGTACATACCTGCAAGGTCCCGCGAAATTGATATTGGTGGCTCAATTGACTTTTAATTTTGTTAGTTGTTTTATTGGTTATAATAATTTTACGCAGTTAGTCTGAGTTAGGACATTCCAAACCTCAAGATGATAATTCTATGGGATTTTTTTGATTTAATAGGACATTACTTCTGTCAAAATTATATATATCGATGAATAGCACTGGTCTCTCAAAGATTTTCTATATTGGCTCCGATTATTCAATAAAATCTATTTCTATCCGCTATCCATATGCATCTTAGATATTTTAACTATTCATGACATCATTGATGTATTGAAGCATCTTCAAGAAAGACGTTGAACAAAACCGCAGAATGTTATTTTTCGGTAATCTGAATAAAATACCTGTTGGGTGGAACTGAATGAACTCCATGTCTTGTAAGGGAATATCCGCTCTGGAAGCCATCGCACATCCATCTCCCGTACACGTGTGAGCTGCTGTACACGAGAAGAACATTCTCGGATATCCTCCAGTTGCAATTACTGTATGTTTTGCTTGAAACCTATGAAAAGGAATCCTCGAATTTTGTACTATACCTTATATAAACCGAATCTTTGAGAAATTTCATTACTTTAAGAAATGAAGCAAAAGCAATATTAAGAAAATTACAAATAGGATATTACAATTAACAACGACGTTACAATTAAGAAACCCAAATTCGTAGATTTTTTTGGATTCTTACCTGTGTAGACTGCTATCATCCATGTCAAGTGCGATTGCCCCAACTATTGCACCCTCCTGCCGAAGGAGGTCTAGTACGAAGAATTCGGAAAATAGCTCAATATTCTTGAATTTGGTGCTATAACCGTAGAGGGTGTGAAGCAATGCGTGTCCAGTGCTTTGAAAAATGCAATTATTTTGTCAATGACTACATATTTCAAGTTTCCTACAAACAAATTGTTCCCTGTTTTACTACCTTTATCTTTACTATCATTGCAATCCTATCATTTGCAAAAGATATAATGAATTTATGCGTTAAATGTATTAAAGATTAAAATTTACGCTAGCTTATATTACTTCAACATTACTAACAAAACTGACCATTTTGCGGTAGTATCACACAAGCATTAGACAGACCCATCAGATTTTGTCTTTAACTTCCGCTCCACAGTCCAGTTTTCTCGAGCAATTTGGAGATATGGTACTGTTCTGCTGACTTATTAAATAATTTTTCAAATACTATACATATGTATATTAATTGTGATGGAACATTGTTTAATTATTGTAAATAACAATCACCGATCGGCAACGGCGCAAGTCCGTTTCGCGACCTCCTTTCCCTGATGTGTCGTACCGCCACCAAAAGAGCGTTGGTAGATCTTGCCCTCTGGCGTTCTAGAAAAAGGCATGCCCATATTTTCAAGCTCGTAGACGCAGGCGGGTGCTTCACGTGTAAGGTATTGGATGGAATCCTGTTATAGTTTCAAGTACAACACATGAGATTACAATTAACAAATCAAGCTTAATCAAACGCAAATAGTGTGTTAAATTTAAGTATTTATAAATAAATACACTTATGAACGTTAAATACTTTGTATCCACCACCGTTTCGGAAAGGTGCTTATAAAGTGGAGAAAAAACGGTGAATAAAATAGCAAACTGGTTGTAGTAATAAGGAATATTTCTCACCTGGTCTCCTAACCAATCAGATCCTTTAACAGTATCGTAGAAGTGCCAACGCCAGTCATCTTGGTGCATGCTCCCTATGTAGAAGGAAACAATTTTAATCCATTAATTCTTATGAACATAACATCAATACACATTATATGAATGCCATATAAAACAGACTCAATAAATATAAAACTAGAAAAGTCACCAACGCAAGTTGTATCAAAATAAACGGTGAACTGGTTTATTCACTAACACTGTTAAAAGAAACATTTAAAAATAAGATTATTGTCCTGACCTGGCATTTTGACCCTTACAATCAAGTGAATCCTCAAGATCAAAATGGCTTATAAAAAAGCCAGCTTCATACTTCAAAAGACCTCATAAGTCGGCCAAGAGTCGACTTGATGTTATCTGGTCAATTGTTCAACAAGGTGAGTTATGATCAGGCAAGGTTGCCTTGGAATATCAAGGATATCTATTTTTATTTTCGGTTGGCGGCATTCGGCGATTGAAATTCGTCCATAATACACGTGTCAAAGCGTTACTTTACATTGACAATATTAACAATGAATGTGGCAATCTTTATCATGTCTATATGTGTAATAAAATTAAATGAATGGTAATGTGTGTAATGTTTTTTTAGTAATTTGATATTCTTCGAATGCATATTATATAGTATTATTAGCGTTCGTCTCCTATATATAAACTATAAGTGTGCTTAATTTCATACTCCTTCGTCCACGCAGTTTTCGTAATAGGAGTTCAAACTTTTTGCTTCACGTGTTAACATATAGATTGTTTGTAATCGACATTACGACAGTCGCTGATGGTAAGTGATCACCTTCGTTCATCGCTTCGATCAGTAACACCAAAGACATCACCGAAGTTGCCGGTCAAAAAAAGATAAAGTACTGGCTCTCAAGCTCCCACGGAATATGACAAATCGTTTAGTGGCCGACTCAACTAGATAGAGTTGCCAGGCTTGGCTTGTGTACTTACCGATCGCAGCATTCATACCGCCCTGAGCAGCGATGGTATGGGAGCGAGTGGGGAACAGTTTGGTGACCAGAGCCACGCTGAACTTCTGCTCAGCGAGACCGATGCAGGCGCGGAGGCCAGCACCGCCAGCGCCAATCACCAGACAGTCGTGCGTGTGATGGTGCACCACATACGTCCCGGAGTGACGAATAACTGCGATATATCAATCATCTATCACCTTTTACTACTAAACTCAAACTCAAACTCAAAACTCAAATCATTTATTCCATGTAGGTATTTATAAATACACTTATGAAACGTCAAATATTTTACATATACCAACGTTTCGAAATTGCCTTAAGAAGAGAGGGAAGGGCGAAAGAAACAAAATATTAAGACCTAAATAAACGTTTAAGCGTAAACATTTAGCGAAAACACATAGTGCATCACTAACAACCTCACTCATGTCAAATATTTATTCAACTCACTGACCGGGAATCGAACCCGAGATCCATCGCTTCGCAACCAAGGTCAATATCAACTAGGCTTCAGAGTAGTCAATCAACCAAATCCAAGTTAGATACATAAAATAAGTTTTATCTAGCACATTGTGAAAAGCTCATTGCTTAGACCAATATTCCTTAAAACGAAATCACCCCCTTATAACAACATTTGAAGGAACAAATGTTAAAATATAATACACTAGATGAACCAGCAAACTTTGTTTTGTCATAAAAAATATTATTTAAGAACTATTTTTACAACCATAAAAATTGGTATAGTGGGTTAACCTTAAAACCTAGACATATGCTATCGCGGACTTTTATATAGATCTTTTAGAGGGGAACAATTTTGTAATACATCATTTTTGAGTAACTTTCACCGTTTACTCAGCGCAAGCATGGAAAGCTCAAAATTTTGCCGTTTTCGGAATATTTTTTATGTGAAATAAATATTTTTTTTTATTTTTTATTTTAAAATAGGTTTAGCAGAATGTTGTATAATCGAAACATGACTGAGACTAAGCGAACGAATACGTTGACTGATTACCGCTAATCTTATCAGATAACTAAATCGCGTTTTTACACATAACGTAAGTATAACGCTTACAAATATACGGATGGATTTTGAACCCATTCACATATTGTGACGTAATTAGACAATGTCGTTAAAACGTGTTAGTCTTATGTGGTTATTATGACTAGCAGTGTGTGTTAAAGTGAATATAAAAATCATGAGTAATATTTTCAATTACAAATATTTGACGAAGGAACATTTGAAAGGATTTGATAACTATAAGGTAAGATTTTTTGTCTTTATAAGCAATCAATACCTTACAATTAATTACATTTGCCTGATAACTGTTAAAATATTACACTTGTTAATGTTGATGGTTAGGTTAGATTTAGGTTATAATAGGTTATGTTTGATAATTTTTTTAAAAAGGTATATATAGTTTTTCTTCTGAGAATTCTAAAGTGATTCACGTAAATATTGTTTATAAGTAGATACAAGTATTAAAGATATTGTTTCTCATAAATAGAATAACTTTGTTATTGTTGTTATTTGATTGAGAGATAAACAACGTAACTTGTTCATTGTAATTTTAATGATTCTTTTTGCGCACATTGTGTTACTTCAAGGTTTATTACATTAATATTTTATTATGACTTCCGTTTGTTTATCACTGCAACATTCAAAAAGTAGGTAAAAAATAGTTTTGAAATTCTTGTACAAAAAAGTGTTATACATAGTTATTTAGCAGTAGTAGTAGTGTAGTTATTTAGTATAAGTTAATACTTGACGTCAACCCCACGTAATGGTAAGTGTTGATATGTTTGTTTATTATGTGTGTTTTATAGTAGAATAATGTTTTACTTACAAGTTTGCACGGGGATTTGACGGTCTTGCGTTAATTGTTTATTATTATACTAGCAGACCCGGCCCGCGTTGCTGTGTCTAAGGTTTACATACTCAATTAAGCAGA
This sequence comes from Carystus phorcus, assembly GCA_018248895.1. Lineage (NCBI taxonomy): Eukaryota > Metazoa > Arthropoda > Insecta > Lepidoptera > Hesperiidae > Carystus > Carystus phorcus. The sequence continues at coordinate 5,826 of DWJN01005258.1, forward strand.
CTCTACCTTACACCGTCATCTGTTAGAATCTTATGGAACTAATCCTTTGTAAGATATTAAACAAATAATTTGCTATAAAATAATATTGCGACTATAAATTGAGATATAAGCTATCCTATCTTTCAAGTTTCAAGTAGGATCAAACGGCACACGGTGTGCAAAATTTGATTAAAATTGGTTAAGTAGTTTAAGAGTCCATCGTGGACAAACACCGTGACACGTAATTTATATATATTAAGACAACTATAGATCTATAAATAAGAAGGAAAATGATGTTGTCATTTAAAGTATAACTTACGTATGAATTACTACATCGATTCTCGCCGTTGCTGAAACCATTCGATTATGTACCTACTATAATGAGCATACAGTCAATTGTCTTTATGACTCGCTCAGTCGTCGGCCGTACTATTAAAATTATTGTACCAATTGTCAGTGTTTGTCAGCCTTTAATGGTTTTATGGCGTTTGTTCCACTTCTTTGATATGACAAACATTTGTAATATCTTTTTAATATAACCTTCACTAAATTGGAAGAGACGTTGCATAAATATACTGTGGGCCTAAAAAATATTCGACGAAAAATGTTCAACATTAATTTATAAAACACACTTGGTTTTACCCACGGTCTTTAAATAAATATCAAAATTCATTACATATATTTTTTTAAATAAAAACGAGATATTTCATCCCAGGAAGGCAGCAGGAGCCAAAAAAAAGCAAATCACTAATCCTGAAGGTCCTAGTAAAGATATCGGGACGACTTTTTCATATTACTGCATTGTCATCGTAACTAGATAAGAATGCAAAGTTTCAAATAAATCCAATGTTTCAAAGTCGGTCAAAATCATGTACAAGGTTTTCGTTACAGACATACGCCTGAAGCTAATAAAAGCGTGTTAAAAATGTAATGAATTTTGACCTTTAACATTATTTATGAAATAATTTTGTAGTATTTTCGCTTGTTATTTAGGTCTTAAAGTCTTAAATTACACTGACCTCGATAAGCTTGAATGGTGATACCCTTGCACTTAAGATGTTTTAGCTTTTTTAACCAATTTTATTGATCCATTTTAATGACAAATCATAGTTTCGATTAGATCTTCTAAATATAGTTCAGATAAACAACTATCTAAAACGTAAATAGCTCATTAAACAGCTTAGCAATACTGTTTTAATACCTGCTGGTTTACTTTTCGACATGAAATAACGCTCACCTAATGTATGTCCTATTTTTTACGCCCGCTAGAGATTACTTTTTGATAAAACATAAATGAATAAATTATATTCTATTCTATACATATAGTCAAAGATAAACTCCAATATTCAACTATCATAGACATAAAAAAAAAATTATTCACAGTTTCAAAGTTATGGATTTTTATCTTTGGATGATTTTGACCATTTTAAAGTCGAAACCCTTTTGTACGTCATTTGTGTCCAAATTTATATAAATTATAATATCTCTTGAAGAGATAATCAATATTTATGATGGATATAAGCAAGCGAAGAGCATGTTAAGAATTAGTAAACACAGTACCAGTCCAAACAAGGCTTAGTTCAAAATGTAACAATAAACCAATAATTTGCATAATTGGCAGTCAGTTGTAGCGACTAATGCAGCCTTACATGTTCACTGCTTTATGTAAAATAATTCTTAACGTGACAGAAAATGTTACAGTATTATGCAGACAGTAATGAACACTGTAGTTTGAGACTTGTGTCGACGAGGAAAAATATGCCTATACATCATTCATATAGTCGACTACATAAGTTCTCTTGCGACATAAGGATAAATAATATGTTAATTAAAGTTAATATTTAATCTCGTCCCAGTTGTTTTTCTTTGATATGAACAGTAGAAACGAATAATTATCAATTGATGAATAAATTATAATAATGGGAATGGGAATGTTATAATTTAAGTCGGGTGTTTATTAATTGACAAAGCCATTATAATTGTAACAAATTATGCTAGCTCCGGTTGTCATTTTCAATGGTTTGTATGTGCCACCCACACAAAGGAACGGAGAGGAGTTTCTTTCGCCGTTTTTTCTCCTCGATGTAAAAGCACCTTTCCCAAACGGTGGTAGAATCAAAGAAATGACGTGCATAAGTGTATTGAAATAATACCTACATGAATAAATGATTTTGAATTTGAATTTGAAATTGAAACCTTAGGGCAAGGCTGTACCTGCCATTGATGTGTGTATATTTTTTTTTCTTTTAGTATTATCAATCGTATGTAGAAAAGAAACATACCTAACATGACATTTTCTGCAGTACTATGACCCGGTTACATATTTAGCAAAAAGTCCATTAGTACGGGAAGTCCGCATTGCGTCCATGGAGACAAAAAAATATCTAACTCACCATAAATCCGACCTAACTTTGATTATATTATAGAAATAAATAATAATAATAAATCGCCCGCGTCGAATTTCCCATCCGATTATAATGTTAGTCTTCAAGTCAAAAGTTCTATTTAATAATTTTCAGGGAAATTTTAATGTAAAAAAAAAAATATATCAAAAAATAGGGGTTGGTGACAGACAGGTGAAAATTTAGGGTTGTATGTATTTTTAATGCTACATTTTTATTATTAACACCAACAAAAAATATTTTACAAAATATTGTTAGAGGTGGACCCTTATCACTAAGGGGTATAAATAATAGATAGCAGCCGATTCTCAGACCTACTGAATATGTGTATAAAATGTCATAGAAATCGGTCAAGCCGTTACGGCCATATGGTAAATTGGTAACTAACATTGTTTCACGAGAATTTTAAATATTTATACGAATATATAAAGCTGAAGAGCTTGTTTGTTTGTTTGAACGGGCTAATATTAGGAACTACTGGACCGATTTGAAAAATTCTTTTAGCGTAAGATAGTCCATTTATAGAGGAAGGCTATAGGCTATAGAACATCACCCTAAGATGAATAGGAGGAGGAGCAGCAATAAAAAATATTTCGAAAACGGCAAAATTTTGAGCTTTCCATGCATGCGCTGAGTAAACCGTGAAAATTGCTCAAAAATCATGTATTACAAAATTGTTCCCCTGTAAAAGTTCTAAATAAAAGTCCGTAGTAGCATATGTCTAGCTTTAAAGGTTACCACACTATAACCATTATTATGGTTATACAAATAATTCTTAAATAATAATTTATATGGCAAAACAACGTTTGCTGGTTCATCTAGTAAGATATACATATATAACATAATTATGTGGTATGGACGCAAAAAGGCCGGCTGAGCATCGCTAAACAATAGTACGATCTCCGGAGATTATACCGCCAGCATACGTCAGCAAACCTTACAATGTTGATACTAGTTAATACAGCTAATACCTGTGTTTAGAGCATTCAGCTGGATTCAATTCCATACGAGCATATATTAAGGCCAAACTGAAAACTCACTAACGTTCTAGAGAAAGATTCTTTGGCGTTAGATGCTCAAAAATGTACCGGCTGAATATACTTAGTCTTCATTGTATTATTAAACTTGTGATTGTCAATTTAAAAAAGAAAATCTTGCGGATTAATTTCAACTTAAAATATTATTTTCAAGTTAAAATTGATTTTTTCTATTTATTTTTATAATCATCCCAGAATTATTTTCGTAATCTCTGACCGTATCTTACTTTGCACATATGGAATTAAATTTTTTAGTAAATGTAGTAACCTAAAACAAAACAAATTGACAGGAAATATAAGGACAATATAAACTTGAGGACAATTGATATAATTATTTGCGACAAAGTACATATCATATACGTATATGTCAAAGAATATTTAAAAATCACGTTACTATTGAAAAGAAGCGTTATCTGATTTTAAGCGTTTTTCATCAGGGCCACTCGACATTTTAATTGTAACGGGTACTCACGATCTTTATATTATAGTCTGGCCGTGATCATGATCCACGTCTCTGGGTAGGAATATCGGTGTAAAGTACCAAAATCGTGAGTACTTATACTGTCGCTGGGTTGAAATAACGGTGTAAAGTACCAAAATAGGACCCGTTATAAACTGTAATCTTTTTCACAAGGTACGTTATGTTTAAACAACAACACCATTTACAAATGCGAGCTAAGGTTTAGATCAGAGCGCACACAATCGACGTCAACCAGAGCAAATATACACTCGAATCGTGATCGGGAAATAGGGCACGGAGGCGCAAATTCATTTCCTCAAGGCTGCACCAGCCGTAGTCGCGATAATTGGTAGCTCAATGAACGGCCGGCGTATTGTGCAAACGTTCTGATTTGTTAACTCAACCCTAGGTCAATGATAGCACGGTTATAATAGCTCAAAGTTTCCTAAAGGACGGTCAACAAAACGAAAATAATTTCACAAAAACTATACGTCAGATCTCGCCCAAAAATGAGACTACACGACAAACACCGACTTTGGAATAAAAATAGTATAATCATATGTACCTTATGAAACGCTACTCATGAACCAGCCATTCTGAAGCTTTTTCTAGAAGAATTTTCTAGAACCAATTCGTATGGCAGACTACTAAGTTCCGTAACGATGTTCGGTCTAATAAATACTTTTATCGCCTTTATCTCAAGCATGTCATTATGTATAGGACGGATTTTGCAGTTACGAAATTAACACATGATCTTAAGCTTTCTTATCAGGCACGTTTCATTTAGCAGCATCGCAAACATGTTGCTTCATCAGATTACCCAATGATGACGTCCATGAGTGACGGTGAACAACCTCACCGAGTTCCTCTGTTTGTATGTCGACAATTTACATAAAAGTTTTGGTAACTTCATTGAATAGGTAAAGATCAAAATTGGCCGTAATCGGGCGGCTTAGAATACAGAATCTTATTCCGGTAGACCATGCTGTCATACGAGATGATAAATAGAAGCTGGTCTACTTGGTAATAGAGCTCCGTATAAGGAAAAGATTATCAAAGTCATTAATATTATTACTGGTATAATTGTCTTATATAAAGCACAAAACGCACGAGTGGCTGACCATGGAGGAGTTTTGGTGCCGACGTAATGTATGGCACTGAGTGCTGGGTTTGGCAAAAGGAACATGAAAGTAGAATAAATGCAGTAGATATGAGAGCGTTGAGAAGTATGATTGGAGAGAAACTGGATGATATAATAAGGAATAATGATCAAGGAACGATGTGGGGTAAAAGAAGATGCAGTGACAAAAATTAAGACAGGGATTTTGAGATGGTTTGGTCATGGAATAGATGAAAGAAGATTAACAAGGCCAATTTATGAGGCGAAGGTGAATGGAAATACTGGTAGAAGGTCACAAAGGACCTTTCACAATAAGATACAAGTGCTGAACTTCCACGTCCTGAAGAAAGGTCAGGTGAGAAGCTTCCTAAACCAGCGAGCATGTATGAAAGGGGTGATGAAAGATGACGAAACGAGAGATTGTCAGAATCGTAGCAGGAGGAAGTTAGTGGTTTCTGGGAGAGGGGAAAAAGGTGTAATAATATGTATGTATGTATAATTATCTTTCCGTGAAACCTGACTAGCTACCTCTTGCTTGAGTCAACCAACAAACCATTTTGGAGCGCATATAAACTTACTTTTTTTAATATAGTGCCTGCACAAATATACCTTTCGCAAGTAACGACGCAAAACACCAAAGACAATTATAGCATTAGCCTTACTCCATGTAGAAACAGTGAAACATGGCGCCATTTTATTGCTTACACAGATTAGAGTAATCTTTGTAAATAGAACGAAGATTAAGAATTAAAATACATTATTAATAGACGTGGAGGACGTTTATAATTTGAACAGTGAACTAAAGTAAC
>DWJN01005259.1:0-11631 GCA_018248895.1 Carystus phorcus
CATTCTCTGCACATCCTGAAGGTTGACTGTAAGAGAATGCTATTTAGCATTAAGTCCGCCAATTGTACCACTTTTTTTGAGGTCAATAAAGAATAAATAAATAAATAATTTACAGTTGGTATTTATAAAAATATTTTATTTGATACCGTTCTAATTACATGTACCTACCTCAAACAACAACATATGTCACGTAATTATAACATGTACACGAGACACAGATTCCAAATTCAAATTTTAACCGCTCCAACCGAAAGTGAAAAGATGTTTTTTTTTCGGGAACAGCGTCCGGCGATAAGCTAATCTGGACATAAAAAATATAAACCAACCAGTTACAATAAAACAAGTGCGAGTCCACAATGCAAAACGTGAACCTCTGCTGTTTTCATGCAAATTATCCTGCGAATGGAATCGCACCGCGCTTTTCTATTTGAATATTCATGCAACGCCATCTTTCGGCTTAATTCGCGAGTTATTTTCGACGTATCTTTCGTCACGCGTTTAAAACGTTTTTTGAACAAACAAAAATATTTTATTAGCATGCGGTCAACCGCAAAGTAACCTGAATATTACAATTATAAATTACAAAAATGATTTAAAGGCAATATTGACCAAAATTATTGATGTTCAAAATTTCGTAAACTAATGAATACTATTTCGAATATTGCAGTAAAGTGTTATGATTATAAAGAACATGAACGTATAATTCTATAGTGGACAAAAATGTGTGTTTATGATAAAACTGAACGAGCCCGTTATGATAAATCTGTGCTTCGTTTTTCCAAATTTTACTGTAGCTAGGAATTTTTAGGATCGTATATTTTGTAATATTTTTTTCTGTTTGCGGTACTGGCTGACTATTTGTTTGAAATGCGAAACCACTGAATACATTTTTTTTCTGACATAAAAATGAAAATTGTTTATGCTGCCAGTGTTATTTGCAAACGCATAATTCCTCTGAGGCAAAGCAAGAGCGGGTAGTGAGATAAATGTAAGTACTGTTATTACATACATCAGATATTATGTGAAACTGTAATTATATAAAACCACAAACTATTATTTCCGAATTTTAGCCTAGTAATCACCTGTCCTATTCAAATTCTACGCTATATTCTGTGGCTTCGAGTTAAATTTGGGGTAAATTAAATCAAGTGACGTCACAACCGTTATTCAATCGCTTGTGACGACGCGGTGCTTCCACAAAAGTATACTATCAAGGCAAAAGCGGTAGAGGAAAAATACTACTACACAATAAATTATGGTAGACACATATTATTAAATTACACTTAAAATATGGTACTTTACTTTTTGTGTACGTCGGAAATGGCGGTATAGTGGCAATCAGGAACGCCAGCGTCACCTAGTGGCGCTCGATGAAGTTAGAATTGTACCGGTCTAATGGTCGACCGGGAGCGCAAGCGGACAGCACAGTCTTACGTTGGCGGTCGGCCGAAGCGGTAGTCTCTAAAATCATCTCACGTTCCTAGTGCTACGATTACTTGCCTAATTAATTTAGTCTAGTAATACTGTTAATTAAATTCAGTGATTGTAATAAGTGTAATTTCATAATATACTGTATGTTAAAATCAAGACTACATTTTATTTTCGTGCTAGCATTTCCCACCGGAGCCCACAGTAGGTGATCCTGATACGAAGAGCGAGAAATAAAATATCTATCGCCGTTATGTATGATAAAAATGCAATACAAATTAATTACATAAATTTATCAAGGTCAATGTTTAGACGGGTCAAAAAACTCCAAAACAGATCAACTTCTTAATAAAAGACTGTAAGACTAATCACTGAATTTATTTATACATATTAACGTAAGTACACTATATTCCTGCGAAAACAGGGACGTAATACAAAAGTTTATCAAAATAATGTAATACCTACCTATAGCAAGCAATACCTACGTGTACCTATAGCAATGGAATATATTATTTGTTAACATTTAGGAGCAAAATTAATCTGTACTTCCTGTCAATCATCCCGGATCAAATGACGTATTAATCGAGATGGCGCTGTTCGAATCGAATATATCAATGTCGGGAAGTGCTGACGGACGGTGCAGGCAATTGACATCGAGACTTCAAACTGGACGGTCGTCTACGGCCTTACTGCTATAATTCAGTTATTTATATCAAGTATATTGATACTGATATTTATTGTCAGTTCGTAAGAATATAGTGTCGGTGCAAATAAAATATTGCTGAGTAAGTGTTTTCTTTATAGCCTTCTTTTGGTTTTGGATTAAAGTAATTTCCGCTCCCTCTCACACCTTGTCCCGTCCACCAGATATCGTTGCGACTAATGAGGCATACATGTATTGCGTAAAGCCGGGATAATCGCATTGTGTATATCGTACACGTATTATAAATGAGTACAGACTTATCCAAACGCCTTACTGATCGCGGTTGTTGAGAATCGCATCAAAGAAATTCTGATGATGATCGATTGATGATGACTTTATCCTTTATGCACTCTGAAATAATAGGAGATAGAGTATGTCTTTTGCAACTTAGTGCAGAATCCTCTGAAGAAAAAATAAATAAACAAACAACGCCACACACTCTTAGCCGCGCACTAGTATACCCTGTGTCGTGGGTGCCATGGACAACACAGAAAGACAAATACACCCACCCAGACCGAGAACAGAAATTTAAACTCATCATTCAAATTTAAGCCTCGCTGGGAATGGAACCCAGGGCCCTTCGAACGGCGGTCCGGTCATTACGCCACGCGGATCGTCATTCTCTGATGAAGGTTTTGGTACCTAAATTATATCGATCGGACTCATGGTTGATAGTTTTTTATGTCGTAAACAGGCAAACGAGCGTCCGCCATGAATATTAGCAATACCAGAGATGTTACCAACAGGTCGCCGGCCCAGAAGGAAACGATGTACCCGCTTCTTGAAGGACCCCATGTCAGTGTGCGAATAATGACGCAGGTTACAGTCAAAAATGACGATTTGCGATCGATCGGGCTAAATATAACTGTTTAAATATCTAGCAGCACGCAGGATACAGCTAGTCATATTATAATTGCGAATGAACCTGTTTGTTATGTCTTCAAGACTAACCGCCGGTTACTGAAAGGCCGATCAACGAAAAATTAACTAATAATCTGTCAAAACCACTGTCAAACGTCAATTGTAACATTTAATTTAAATACTTGATTAATAAATCAGGGCTGTCAAAAATTACTATTCGAATCATTTGTCAAATGTGATTTTATTTTCTGACTGATTATTGTCTAATCTACGTTTCAGAAACTCGAATTAATTTCACAGAGCTTCTAAGTCAAAATGGCTGTTAGTTCAACAATATTTTGATAAGCCTTTTAGGAACCGGCGGAAGTCACTATTTTTTTAAGTAGCCGTGAAACACACAGACTTGTTGTCAGCGTCTCGTAAACATCAGCAACATCTCAGGCACCAGTGAAAGGCTTGACTGACTAGGCCGGCCAAGAAAGGCAAAAAAGAGGGAAAGATATCTAATCGGAATAAACTTTTGTCAAAAGTACGGCTAAGGATATGGATTAACATTTAGCAAAAAAACATCTTTTTGACTATAAATAAAATAACAAGTCTATATTATGAAACATATTATATCTTTTTGACTAAAATTTTTAGATATATATAAGTTATGATATAGTAAGTTAAAAAAAAATTTAGAAGTAAATATTATAAGAAAACATATTTTAAAAATTGTTTATGAAAGGTTCGTCGACTTTATACACAAGCAAATGAGATGTTTATTTTTTAACATAAAATCAAATAAACTTTACAAATATAAATACTATATCTATGTTCAAACATGAGTTATAAAATTGTCTTTCTCCACTGAAAATAGGCAAATAGAAATATTCTTTAAAGTGTACGAGGTTCATATTAAATTCTATCAACAACTCAATCAAGGAATGTAAATTCTTTTCAGATGCTTCTTATAAGGTCGCTGTGTTGTTTATTTTAACATAAATTATAACGTGAAAGACGATGTTGTTTTTCAAAATTACCACAATAAAGAAGTATTACATCATAGCTTGGTTTTCGTATTAAAATCTAAATATACATACATATATAACTCAAAGGTGACTGACTGACTGACATAGTGATCTATCAACGCACAGCCCAAACCACTGGACAGATCGGACTGCAATTTGGCATCTTGATAAATGTTATGACGTAGGTTTCTGCTAAGAAAGGAGTTTGCCCAATTCTACCCCCAAGGGTATAAAATAGGGGATGAAAGTTTCTTAACGCGAGCGAAGCCGCGGGCAAAAGCTAGTTTAAATCATAGCATATACATTTTTAAGAAAAGTTATAATTTGTGTATCCATTAGAGAAATACTCTCTGAGAGAAACTCTGGAACTTCGTAGTTATGTGACGTCATTTCCGTGTAACAAGATTTGAACATGTTTCGATTCCACTTTTCATTTGAACGTGGTTTTCAAAAACACCTCCATCGAATACCGAACCAATTTATTCTTTTTTCAAATCCTAATAAAATTCCAGATCTAAATTAGTTCCCTCTTTGAGCCCGCGCTCCATGCGCTTGCTTTGATATGAAGACTACAAATTGGATAGAATAAGTTCGTATCAAATTCGATTTGGCTTATAACTTTATCGTCATGAAGTAAAACAAGTCTGCATTTTTACTTATTAATATCCACATTTCTTTCAGTTTGTTTATTATATCGGCAAATGTATATGCCATTCGTCACTGTTATAGCTCAAGTAATATAATTATAGCCTTATATTTTGAGTGGTTTTACCCCGCAACGTTCATATTTACCAAGAAATTCTTGGACTAGAGTTACCGTACCATGGGACTGTTAAAACTCTGCATAAACGCCAAAATTCTACTGAAATGATTCTTACCTTAGGAAATAAGGCAATATCGCCCTTATTACAAAACTTGGACTAGCAAAGTTTAAACTTCTATTAAACCAAGTAAAATAAACCTTGGCTTAAAGTATAGTATGAAAGATAATCCTATACTTGATAATCGTGGTTTAGACCTTATTTTGTAATAAGGCGGTATTTATTTAACTGGCCGACAAATTATCGAACCACATTGTCCATGGATATAACATCAAAGGCATTGAAGACCAAAACGTCTGAGTCTCTTTTAAGAAACGTCTACAACATTTCTTACTTACGTGATAATCTTTACATACAACAGCGTTTAATTATATGAATATATTTATTATATTTATATGTATAATAGTTAGTACTAAATATATTGACTAGCTGGTTTAGTTACATATGTTTTAACACCTACCATCAAAACTTTCCACATGTATCCACGGTTGACTGGTAGACAATGCCTTTAGGCATTATGTTTCCCCTTTGTTTCTCATTTTAAGATATGAAACAATCAATTAAAAAAAATCTGGAGCTTCCATCTGGAACATAAACTTGGCGACTCACTTGAGCATAAGGGAACAGGGTTAAAATAATTGACTAAACGCCATAAAGTAGACATGTGCGTTTGTCGAAATAAATGCTTTTTTCCTACTATTTCAACTCGGTTATAGTTAGATGAGAGATGACCTAAAACAATGTTTTCGTTTCACACAAACCTTTCGCGGCTTTGTCTCACGAGATGTCGCGAGAGGCTGTGAGTACCTCCACTCCTTTGTGGTGCGAGATGTCATCCCGTGCCTCTAGGGTACTCTAGCTTTGTGTTTCTGTGTCTTCCGTCTCAGCACGGGCTAGTTGGCCGACTGAAATTGGTTTTTGTACATTATCCATATACCAAACGTGAATAAGGTGATAAGTCGACTTGCATAAATATTTTTTTAATGCATGATAGGTATTAGTATTGTTTAATTCATAGAGATCTGAAAACTCAAAGCAAAAAGTATTTATTAACATAAAATCAGAATTTACATATGAAAGTTAAATGGCGAGCAGCCGTGCTGCCCTCTAGGCCATAACTGAAAATCGGTATAACCGAGTTATGTACCTTTTCGAGAGGAACTATTAATTTTATAGTTTATTTACTTTTATTTGGCACCTCTGTAATGCTTTCCTCCGGAAAAATTATTTCTATTATTATTATTAAATCGAGGGAAATTAAATTTATTGTTAACAAACAAGATTAGAAGTATTCGAGAGTCTATTGATTTGACAAGTCTATCTGTGACGAGGATTTCATTTGAAACACCACAGCCAAACCTCTAGTAGACCCTTCAACATAACTGGTCATTAATAATAATAACGCCACACACTCATAGCCCCACACGGGGATACACTGTGTCGTGCCATGGACAACACAGAAAGACATACACACACACAGACATCATCATTTAATTTTTATTTCTTTCGCCGTTTCTTCTCCTCTTAAAAGGCACCCTTCCGAAACAGTGGTAGATGCAAAATATTTGACGTTTCATAAGTGTATTTATAAATACCTACATGAAATAAATGATTTGAGTTTTTGAGTTTTTTTTTCAATTTCTGCCTCGCTGGAAATCGAATCCAGGGCCCTTCGAATGGCGGTCCGGTGAATTAAATACAGTTGTGTGTGCACCAAGGTTCATGTTAAGGTGGTCAGTGCATCTTTTGACTCGCAATCAGCAAAGATCGATGACCTGGAAAGTAGAACCTAACCTTTTATCCGTAATTACGGAGCCCCGCGCCTCCTGCCCCGGCGACCCCTTGTCACACTCGCTCGTAATTTTTTTCTCAAACTCGGCATGAATAATCACATTTTTCTATACATTCCGCATTTATTCCAGCCACGGCGGCGCTAATAAAGAACGGCTTATGTAAACGGTAAACGGTTGGATATGAAACCTTGAATTTATCGCCGTAAAGTGTATATTTAAGCGGCGATGGGCAGGGTTGTGAATTTCACGAAAACGGTACCGCCGTGTGTACGGTCCGCCGCCGAGCCCCGTGACTGGCACAATTTCGCCTCCAAGTAGGTATATTTTTGCCTTTTTATTGCGTTCCGTGGTAATCCGGGGATAGGTATCTACTGCGGACACGGATATATTCGGATATTCGTGCGTACCGCGAATCTACATTTTAAATGGCTTGACGTTCGCCAACGACGTACATTAATTTGAAGATTAATTAGACGACACGTATTCTTTATGGACTTTCGAAGATGACTGTGTATTTTTATAAACGTTTTAAATTACTTAGTACTATATTTTTCAATATAAACGTGATTATAATCGAACAGCAAAGCGCAATTGGTACAGATAAAAAATCAATACATTAAAAAAAATATGAACCATAAACACGAATTTTAATCTGAGGCCAAGGACACCAGACATTCAGCCGTGTTAATAATTGTGGAAATTCCGTAACATCATTGTCAATCACATTACAGCGCTCCGGGACCGCCCGCCATCAAAACGTCATTACTAAACACACCCTCCGTGTTTCCTCTTGTTTTATATTCATTCGGACAAGTGCCCTTACGAACATAGTGCCTAAATTTGCGATCGGAAAAAAGTGAACTGAAATGTAGCGGGAAGTTTGTAGTGCAATCGAATAAAAGCGGGAAATCAATTTGAGTTTGGAACACCCGTTAATGTTTGACGTTTGGACGCGCTTTTTCTGTTGTTGTTAGTTGATGTGAACGTACTTTATTTCCTATTGTTTTTTTTTTTGTATTTCGAAGAAGAATTTAGATTGAAATTTATGTAAAATAAATGTACTATTTATCTTCAATATGGTCTTTAAATCGGATACCTAAATTAACTATAGGATTACTAAATATTACAGTTAGTTCACAAATTCATCTTAATACTTTTAAAAGCCTTTTTAAATCGACACCTTATTAGTTACCTATTTGAAACCTGTATCATTAACTACTATACGCCTAAACAAACAACCTTCCACCAGCTTCTTGTAACCCTTTCTAATAATAATATGACGTCGGCTATGTTTACAAATTTATATCAACCGCCTTATCAATCTCGGTTGCATCACAACGCGCTCCAGTTCCCGATGATCGATAACCGCTGTCAGCCTGACAGTGTCAAGGTCGCGTTTGACAGCTGTCAAATTGCCCCAGACAGCGGCTGTCAGCCGCGCGGCGCTGAAAAACGCGCCCCGTCAACTCGTAATGGATAGCCTTCCGGAGTTGGACCACGGCGGCCATGTTTGGTTCAACGAACCTCGCTCACATTTTTTTAGTCTGTCGTTGTTATTATGTTGTTGGTTTGTTATTGAGTTATGATAGAGCGAGCTCGGAAATATAAACTTGCTACGGTATCGCGTCTAATCGTAATTGCTTTATAATTTTTAGTGTTCTCCATTCAGATATCTTGATCGCTGAGTTAACAGTTATTCGTATATGGAAAGTAATAAAAGTAAAATAACTGTACAGTCTGTAAACTACTTAGCAATTATGACAAATTGTGTATCGTTTTTCAGTTAGAACCAACCGTGATTAGTGAGAAAAGGTCCCGAGTTTGATTACAGACACATTTGGGGGTAAAATAAAGTATCTTTTTACTACTGTATATGTTTCATCCATATTACAAAACATCTTAGTACAAAGATCTTTGTTTACTTTTACATTTTAAATATAAAAAGGGTACTCACGATTACCGTAACCATGAACCAAATATGAGTACAAATATCTTTATTTATTTTTACATTTTAAATGCAAATAGGTACTCACGATTTACCAGGAACCATGTAATTAGATCGAAATATCGGTGTGAAATATTGAGTAGTGTTTGCATTTAAAATGACTACAATACACCTATCTATTGTGACCAAACGAAAGCCCAAATACTTATTACATACGTATAGATAGTAAATAGATGTATCTACGTCATTACAGTGTAAATAATTTGTGACGTAACAGCGAAGAATTGAACGAACGTGAACTAGTTACAGCCCGCGGCTCCGCTCGTACGTTTTTCAGTTCGCCCAAAACAAAGCTAAATGCACGTCTAATAGTACACATTATCGATCTGTCGTAACGTACCTACAGATCGTATACCTAGGAACACCCCCGAGGCGAGGCATCGGCCCCGCTCCGGACGAACCCATCCCCACCCTATCCTCTAGAAAACAGGATTCGTTTTCCTTTGACAGATAACAATTCCTTATGACGATTGCAAGTCTACCTAATGGAGGTTCGTTCGATAAGACAGTAAAAGACTTGTCCGGTTTGCGGGATAATGGGCTTTATCGCGTAGGTTGTAAGGAGCTGGCGCAGGGCGGGCGATCCGCCCTGCCTTGGGCGGGAGCAATTAAGCAGGTTGCTTCGCGAAAGGTTTTAAAAATGCATTTTTTATTAGTCATCGTTTTCACGGTCGACAAAAATTGGTTGTTAGTTTGTTTGAATTATTATTGCTGTTATAACACCTTATGAATTAGGGGAAGGGTTATACTTTCGGGTTGTTTAGAATCTTCTTTTTCATACTTCAAATATTACTACTATAGTAGTACTTTACTATATCGACTATCTTTACTATCCTTCAAGAGGAGAGTGTGTGAGTGTCTCAAAGAGAGTGAGTGAGAGGCTTTGATTAAGTTAGTGCGTCCGCTCTCTTGGACTTCACAATTACCAATATGTGGGTAGATAGCAAGCATTAACTTATCTAAGGTAAAAAAAACATATAAATTTTATCTAATCCTTGTTTAATTCTATTCTTTAAACTACAGGAGTTTGTATAAGATTTTTTTTAATTGATGTTAAATAGAAACTTACGACTGTATAGTCTTCATATAAATTTGAAACCGTTCCAATTTTAAACAATTTTAACGTTTTTTTATATAACACTAGCTGTTCCGGCTGATATTATCTTGCAGCATATAAAACCATTTAATTCTAACGAATCGAATTGTGATTCAAATTCTCAAAACTATTTAAACACAGTAAAATATCAAAATCGGTCCAACCGTTTAGGGAGTTCAGTGACGTACAAACGCACAGAACAAATATATATACATATACATATAAACTTGATCGTCGCTCCACAAAAGAACGTTTCAAATATCGAATTTGTAAGGTACATACGAACGCACATACATGAGTAACGTACACTCAAACGCAAAGTAATTATTACCGTCGGCGCGATGGATGGGGTTCGAACCTGTTACAAGTAGAGCTTTGGGCGGGCTATTAACAAAATTGCTTCATACAGGTACCATTTACATGTAGTTGTTTCACCGAAAAAGGTCTATACAGACGATCGAACTCTTCGGCTATGTATCAAATATTTAATGTTTTAAAAGTTGTATATTAAAATTCACATTTTCTGCCCGTATGTACGAGTATACTGCGGAAGGAACTTGTAATGTAAATGAGCGACGATGATCACTAATCCGACATGGCTTGACGACTGAGGTACTGACTTATCGTGCCCTCCGAAGCACGGAGACGCTCAAGAAATGTTTACCACTAGCGGTCAATCATCCAGGTACCTGCCTTCAACCCATTAATGGCCCAGTACTGAGCACGGGTCTCTCCTCAACACTAAGGTTTAGAACATACTCCACCACGCTGCTCCAATGCGGATAGATGGAGGGGTTAGTGGCCGACCCAAGTGTCGGATGTTTTTAAACCGCCCGAAGGCCTCCGACATGGCTTGACGACTGCTATGTTCATAGCAACCGGGACCGACGGCTTAACGCGCCCTCCGAAGCACGGAAACGCTCAAGAAATGTTTACCACTAGCGGTCACCCATCCAGGTACTGACCACGTCCATATTGCTTAACTCTATCGATCGAATAGGATCTCGCCGGACTATGAGCTTTTCTAATGTCACTTCTACTGGAGTGAATTGTACACAAACACATTTTTTTTCATTCCTAACCAGCAACGCGTTAGTGATAACAATTCACGACCCGCGTGGCATAATGGTCACCACACCGGACCGTTCGAAGGGTTCGATTCCCAGCGAGGCAGAAATTTGAATGTTGATTTAAATTCCTGTTATCGGTCTGGGCGTATGTCTTTTTGTGTTGTCCATGTCCACGACACGGTATCCTAGTGTGGGGCTACGTGTGTCGTTATTATTATTAATAGTGATGCTTTTGGTACTAATACCCATAGTAACTATTTCCAAACTTAAAGCTGATCCGTTCATTTCTCAGTTATTTACATAAATGATATTTTCCAAACTTATGACTAATCCGTTTGTCAGTTATTTACATAAATGATATTCTACAGTATCTAACACATCCGTACAAAATCCGAATTAAAATTGTAAAGATATATAATAATAGAGGTGAAAGAAAAAAAAAACCATAAAAAGGTTCCGACAGTCGCGGAGTGAGGCGAAAATAAAACGCGAGGTGTCTCTGTGGAGAAAAACTCTAGTGATTTATCGTGAGAAGTGAACATCTTCGCTCTTCCTTTTATCCGGAGCGTGCAGGTAAACCGTGGCAGGTGCTGGTCTGTTTCCATGCTTTGTTTGTTTCCAGAAAAATGACGAATTCAGGTATTTTTTATAGCCATGTCTTAAATTGACGTGTTAAAGTTTCAAATTCATTAAAAAAGTCTAACTCTAGGTGACCATAAAGTGGTATAAGCAAGTCAATAAATATATATAGTTAACTAGATAAACCAGCAAACTTTGTTTTGCCATAAAAATTATTATTTAACAACTATTTTTACAACCATAAAAATTGTTATAGTGGGTT
>DWJN01005260.1:0-11631 GCA_018248895.1 Carystus phorcus
ATATTTAAAATGTTCGGGTTATCAAAACTACCCTTAAATATTTTTAACGATTGAAACAACTCGTGGCTGTCTCTTCCGTGTTTTTACTTTCTCCTGTTCTAGCCACCAACCACCCTACTAAAGTATCAATCTACTTATGGAGCCAGTACAGGTTATTGATTTACTTACAGTTGGGACAGGCACTTCAGAAGCAGAATCACAATCTTAATTTGTTTTGTTAAAGAAATCCACTAAATTCAGGAGAATGCACCCTTTAAAAAACCAAACAAAATTGTAGATTGATCAGGAAGTCCGATGTAATTATATGGGTTGTTACTCCAAAAGTTCTGTTTAATTGAGTCACGTATTAAAATTATAAGTATCACCAGATTTTAAAAACGACAATGAAGTGTATATTGCAAGAGCTCTTAAAATAGTACGTCGACCCCAGGCCACGCCGAAAAGGCGGCTACAGTATGAGCCGCAAACGTAGGCCGCAGCCGTAAGCCGCACGCTCGATGTTCTCTCGTAATGGCTTACATTATAAAGGTCAACGGACATTGGAGTATTGCCAAGGGTGATAGGCAGGAATATGCGAGGACAATGACGCCAACCGCTGGAGCAGGTGGGCACTTGGCTCCTTATTACGCCCTCATTTGCAGCTATACCTACAGCGATAAGGAATTCTCTTCGCTTAGAACGAGTTAGTACTTGTCTGCCAAAAGACCAGGTCGGAAGTGCCGAAGGTATATTTATAATTCACTTTATAAGGATAACTATATCATCGCAATGTGTCACACTATTCAACGGTGCGATTAATGTTCGACAAAATCAGCATGGATTCTGATGTTCTGATGGTTCTTCACGTTGAAGTATTAGTTAAGAGTTTATTGTTGAAAACAATATTTTTTATTTTGGAGCAGCTCGCATTTTTCACTGTTCAGAACTCTTAAGACTAAAAACTTGGTGGTACCTTAGCAGGAAACCGGATACCCTTACTATTCTACTATTTCTGCTCTTCGTTAATTCCGTTTGGATTATGTTAGATATTTTTTTCATGCTTAAAATACTTGCTTAGTTGATTATTTCACGAAAAATCTTTTTAGCATATGTTTTGTTTACCTTTTACTAAACTATTAACCATTGAATCTCACGATGGTTCTAAAATAAGTGCCTAGTACAAAGTATTGGCGAAATGGCAGCCCTAGCTGGGGGAGAGCTTGGTATTTGAGCGTCCCATTCACTGACGAAACAAAAGCCTAGCTGGGTGACTTTTAGCTGGTTAATTAGAATGTCAACGGCACTTATTAATCAAAACGACATGGGAGACGCGTTCGAAACCGCGCTCTTTTGTCCTGTCGCGTTATTATGTTGTTCATATGGAATATGTTTAGATAGGTATCAGGTAATGGGTTTCTTTACAATTGTTTTTTGCATTTCATTTACTACGTTGGTTAACTTTATTCATCCAAGTAATTTTTAATAGGAAGAGGAAGAGAAGACTTGAAAATAACCCATTAAAGGAAAACTAAGTAATTGTATTCGTTAATATGTTTTATTGCATTCAAGTTCTCACGCTCTTCATTCAAGTACGTTTTTTGTGAGAGATTTATTGATCAAATTATCAGTAGTTGAACCACTCGAAGTTATGATTGGTTGATGATCGTTGAATCTAGCAATAAAACATAGTAAAATATCGTAACTGCAATTGTTATTATGTCGAGTATCAAATATTATTTATTATAAATTCACATTGTAGGAATTTTATTAAAGGAATTTTATTAAATTAAAATTATTAGAATCTTATGATTCAACGAAATCTTATTCATATCCATTAAGTTTAAAAGATTCCTTATAAATTCAAATGTATTATAAACAATTTAAATGTTAAACCAACTGGTTGTTGCAATGCAGGCTCAGTCATTTGCATTTGTCAGAACTATGATCACTATCGTTTGCAAATGTCAAACAACCTATTAAGTAGCAAAAGGATCCAATGTGCTCCACTGCGCATCATCATTCCACAGATGGTATCACTTTTCTGAATACGAGGTTAATTTATGAAACATCTACAGTTAACTTCTTGGATATCAACTTACTACTTTTAATTTGTTCCTTGTCTTTCTTTTAACTTTAATACTATGTTCTTTACTTGAATGCTCTCAAAAATTTAAAGTCGATTAATCCTCATTGCTAAATGCCCTGGATGGACTTTGGTCGTATTTTCATTATGATTAGACCTGAATTCATGGATCGGAAAGTTCATCTAAGCTGTAAATGAGTAAGAGGAGTTGGCTGTCCTTGAGTTCGCTCAAGTATATGGCGAGTCAATATCTCAGTATAGTACACAAAGTACATATATGCGATGGCAACTTTATAGTAATTCAGGAACTTAAGGTACGAATTTGATTTCAAACCCAGAGTAGAAGGTGGTGCACCAAAGAAAACAAATTGAAGCAGCCGCTGTCCAGTCTGATTCGAGTTTGGATCTGTAAATAGTTAATCGGTCCCTCTTATCGCTCCGATACATTTTATGCGATACGTAATTATATTAAGGATCGCACCCACATCACCCTGGCCACCGGAATAGCTATGATGCGACCGAGTCATCAATCACGCTCGCGAGAGAGGGAACTATATAAGCGCCACGACAGCGGGGGGCGGGGCATTCTTCATTAGACGACCGAGGAGAGAGGACTACCTTATGTCGCTCATGCTTGTCGTCGCCTCGTTAATGACGGCTTATACAAGATTGTAATAAATCAAGTCGAATGGTTGCATGAAGCTTTCTTGATGAAGTAGTACATATAAATCAAGATTTACTAACACGATTCATTTCATACGTATTAATTAAAACGTGAAATGGAGTTTCTTTATTGCAGTTGCTTTATTTCGCTCGCATGAATTTCTAAAATGTAGAAAGGTCATGCATTTCCTGTTTGCACTCTTATTTTTGATTAATATAACCTTACCATCTTACTTACTCAATCAATATATTAAAGGTGTTGGATATTGAATAAAGAAGTTCGATGACTTGTCTTTAAAGTTCAATAAAAATGAGTTCAACCATAGTTTATAAAATTG
Source organism: Carystus phorcus (assembly GCA_018248895.1). Lineage (NCBI taxonomy): Eukaryota > Metazoa > Arthropoda > Insecta > Lepidoptera > Hesperiidae > Carystus > Carystus phorcus. The sequence continues at coordinate 3,064 of DWJN01005260.1, forward strand.
TTTTATAAACGTAAATTTGGCAAAAAAAATAATAACAGCAGGCCGCAATGTATATTGTTAAAGTAAGGAATACGATTCCCGAAGCGAAAGAGGACTGTGTGCAGAATAAAAGGAAATTGCAAGTACATGTGAAGTGAAGAGTTAATTTTCGAAATACATATACGAAATATGTTGCAGATTTAAATAGAAATGTATAAGTTGCACGACGTTTTCAAAACGGGTCGCATTTGTTTCGGATGTGGGTCAGTAAACATGAGCGTACTAATTAGGTACTTGCTGCGTATTTTTAGCTCACCCTCAACATCTTAACATGTTATTATATTTTACGAATAAGTTGATAATAGCATGCCGTAGGATGTTTTTAGCGTAGCTATTTGAATACTTGTTACTTTAATATTATGTTTAGTCTATTAAGTTATAAAAATCATCTGCTTTGTTGTAGGAAAGCATTGTGATTATTGAATCGTTATGTTGAATTGGTGGTAATTAAGTAAATTAAGTAAACAATTTATATTTTGGGTGTTTTTAGTTATGTTGATTTGTTTCTCAATTTTACTATTTGTGACAATACGAACATACGACAATACGAACAATCTGTAGTTATGTTTTGTATGGTTTAGGTGGCTTAGCCTTATCCTAGACGTTTAGACATAATAGCGCTTTTGATATGAGCTTTGAATTGACAAAATGGCATTTGGGTTATACCAATGGAAATTTTATACAGATTTTGAAACATCCACCGATGACCAAGTTACTAGTTTTATTGAGTCCGAGGCCAGGTTTTATTAATATGCATGTACAAAAATCTGAACATACTAAAACCATAGATATAAGTGTAGCGGTCCCCGGGTCGAGACACGCCCAGATTCTCCAAGTTTATTCAGCAGAGAACATGCAACTCACGTTCGAACTTGTTTCGGCGTCGTATCGCAAAGTTCCTAACTATCGCGCCACTGTGGATACTTGAAGAAACAAGTGTTGTTCGGTTTAGTGCATCGCATTAGCTTTTTGTTGGAAAAATTTAACCAAAGTATATCTTGAGTTTAACGTAGCATAGATACTGTTATATTGCGTTAATGTTACCAGCTGTTAATCGCAGTTTATTAAGTGACGTTGCCTGCGGAAATAAGATTTCGAGGAATTGTATGGGCAATTTAATTATCCCCTGAATTATCAAAAAACTTTCTTCTAAGTCTGCTTTTCAATCACAAGCGAGCTTGTTGTGGTAGGCTTTTGAGGAAGAACTCCAGATAGGTCCGAAAGTAGCCAGGCGAATACCTATATAACCGGGGTTTTTCCGCAAAAGCCGACTACGATGAGACTTCACGTGTAACTGAAGAGAAGACTTAGAGGAATTTTGACAATTTTTTAGAGTATCCTTATAAAGGGATTAGTATAGAAGAAAAAAACAGAAAATCCTAAGAAGGAATAATATAAAGTATTTCCCCATTTCAGCTGAGACTGTATATTATCGTCCATTAAGGAACCATTATCATTTCACTTATTAGATATTCACGAAGCACTACGAAGTACTTCCAAGTCAAGTATACTAAAATTTAAATTAAAAAATGATAAACATTAAAATCTACTTAACTTTTTACTTTTGGACAGCTAAAGTTGGACAAGACAAAGTCTAGTCGCAATCTATAATTCTGTTGTTAATATTATATAAGTGTTTTATTAATTGGCTAAGGTTATATATAAGTGATGATTCTTTGGTATTGGACAAAGTGGGCGAGTGTGTCCGGTCATAAAGTGTTGATAACGAGTGTGGCGTGACACTTATCTATTGATCCACACACGCAAGCTGTTAGGGTGTGCTGCGATTCATTAAGGTCTAGTATAGGTGATGTATCCCAAAGTTATTATAATTTAAAACTCCTACATTTAAAAATTGTATCGTATTTTTGAATAATTAAAATCAGCAGTATATTAAGAAGACTTATAAAGTATTCATTTTGGTGCTTAGTATGTGTATTTGCGCGTCTGTTTGTGTGCACTAGTATTTGTATCTGTAAAAAATTCTTAAAAATCTGTGTTTTTTTCACCATGTCACCTTTGACGATTATAAACCCACATAAAGTTACCTAAAAATATATAATATGGAGAAGTATAAAAAATTGTTTAGTAACATTTATAAAAAAACGTATAAAGATGTATTGAAAGTCTGTAACTTGAGGTGAAAATCAACACATCAACACACAATATCGTAATTAATATATGACGTGTCTTGGAAACGAAATTGTACATTTACTTTGATATGAGGTCGATATTTCGACCCAGTTGCATGTATCGCGGTCACGGCTCAACATATCGTATCGTGTAACTGTAAAATGTTCACAATTCGCGATGAGTTAAATCATATTACATTCACTGTTCGTATCATATATCATTTGGCGCGATAAAAAGGATGGATAATGAAATGAAGTAATATTGCACGCGACGAGTGTCGCCGCGACCTATTAACATTCAGTGTAACGAGCTGGCGATAAATTACGTCGACATACTTCATTGACGTATGAGAAGATCGAGACTTTAATCGTCGGAGATGTGCCCGATGACGTGTTTCATCGTCGACGTGAAATCGATTGACGACAGGGATAAAAAAAAGGTAAATATAAATAAAAATCTTAACTGTTACCCGCAAATTTGTATTTTTAACGGATTTAGAAATGGTTTTTACTTATTGTAGTGTCCTGTGTCGAATGGTTTTCGCCAGAGGAACACCTAGGGCCGTACTTCGCCATCACTGGCTCACCACTACACCAACACGAGCGCGGGCACACGTCTTACCCGTACCGAGTCCTCTATTCGACTGACGGTTGACAGTTACCCCTCTGTCCGTGTACATGAGACAATGTTAAGTATTTACTAAATAGATACAAACACTACACTTATGAATGATGAAATGTCAGTTTGAAGAATTTTGTTTTAATTTTTTGTCCAGTGCAGTTATAACGCAAATATAGATTAGTAACAAAATAAGGATGAAGTAATAATCACTGACACATTAAAATATAATACCAGGTTATATTCGCTAACGTCGTAATATAGCACATCCCTTAACACGACGAACAACAATAAAACTCATTCGGTTTTTGTACGGAATCGAATTGCAAAGTTCGGAATAATTCAGCGAATGAACGAGTAACACGTCCAATTAAACCGGACAAGCTTACCGGATTGCTCTGAATCGATTATATGTTTTTTTTGTATTTTTTGTACAAACGAAACATGTACAATGGTTGTAAATGCAGGAGGGCGATATCTCGATTTTCGGGAGGCGTTATAGATTTTTTGGAACATTAATTAACTTTGAATTTTAGCTGACGCGTTTATATTTCTTTTCTATATTCTAATATCTGCTTCAAAATTAAGTTGCAAGATTCCACCCGAACAAACAGACATACATACATATATACATACATACATACATACATACATACATACATACATACATACATACATACATACATACATACATACATACACATACACTGCAAGTTAAAGAAAAACCTTTTAAAAAAGTCTAAAAGCGGAATTTCGTGTGTTCGTTGAAGCTGTTGTAGCTAGTCGAGACGTAGAATTGACTTCGATAAATTTTTAAAGGATAAAAATATTCTCGGGTGGATTAAGAAACAACATTGCAATCTATACTGATAAATTTGGGGAACTAAACTCATAACATTAGACGCGGCGTGTTCCGGAGAAGGTTTTGGTATGTAATATTATAATTATATGTTAACTGAAAAAAATCTAACAGGAACTCTTTCGTGTAGGAGCCCTATGGTAGAGATCACACGTAGCAAAGCAAGGTCTTTTTAATTATCCATATGTGCGGCATTAAACACGACAATGTGTCAGTTTTTACATGGACATTTTACGGCCCAAACTAACGGCATCGCTACGACATTTTGTCGTGTGTTGTGTCGAAGTTGCCTCACGTCACTAAGGATAGACTCGTTCCTTATATGTTAGTGAAGATACATTCGTGGCAAAACTGTGACAACAATTCAATAATTCCGTTCATTCATGCGTTCAGTTGAAAATCATATACATTAACAAGTATTATAAATGTTTATTCATGCAATAAACTGGGTTTAATACGCTTATGATTGTTCAATCGAATAATTGTTGGCCCAAAATAATTTAAACATTAAATCTTATCCACAATTCCGCAACAATGCGCAGTATTTTCATTACTACGTCTTAATTATGTTGACTTTTATACTGGATAATTACTTGTAATTCGAATGCATCGACGTAAACGAGTTGCAAAATCGAATTGGGGAATTGATTACAATCGTGTTTGTTAATATAATCTCGATACAAATTGCAAAAATTCGATAAAATAACAATGAAGTTGATTATCGAATTTATTACGATTCATCACTTATACTGTGTAGGTAGATCGTATTAAGTTTGTTCTATATATTGCATGAACGTTAATGGAAAATTAAGCACTTTCGTCCTACGGGGGTATGTGAAGGCGTCTGTTCCAGTCGTTAACGTAGACAGCAGTCGATAAGCCATGTCAGTGGCCTTGGGACGGCATATAGGAGGGACCCTATTCCTTTAAAATTGCACACTTAGCAGTTTATAGTGATACTAGCTGACCCCAGCAAACGTTTTTTGCCTTATTCTTATTTTAAAACAATTTTATAATAACCATAAAAATGGTTAGTGGGTTAACCTTAGGAGATTTATTTAGAACTTTTACAGGGGTACAATATTGTAACATGATTTTTGAGTAACTTTCACCGTTTACTCACGCAATAAAAGCTCAAAAAATTTTCCGTTTTCACAATATTCTTTATTGCTGCTCCTCTCTCTCCTTCTTAGCGTGATGTTATATAGCGTATAGCCTTCCTTCATAAATGAACTATACATATAACGCTAAAAGAACTTTTCAAATCGGTCCAGTAGTTCCTGATATTAGCGCGTTAAACAATCGAACAAAGAAACAAACAAACTCTTCAGCTTTATATATTAGTATACATAGATATCACCGCCGCTCATAGACATAAGCTGATTCGGGTAAGGTAGCTAACCAGGCAGGTTTCACGGAAAGATGACTGAATAATAATAATCATAATATAATCCTTGCGCGAAATCTCATCACCAAGTAGGCCTTCTATCCCTTCTAATGATACTCTAGTCTACTTGTATGGGATTGGGATATTCTAAACCTCCCAATGTAGCTGAAAGTGCTGCTACAAATATTCTCTTTTTTGTATTAGTGTAAATCTAATTGAGGTATAATTTATTATATCCTAGATAAATCATTGTTCGCTTTGTTCGCTCAACCTAACTACTTACATATTTTACTTTTCTCCTATTTCTTTATGATTTATTACTTTATAGGTCGATTTAATGAACATTAAGGTAAGATTAATAATACGATAACATTTAGTATAATCTTGATACATCTCGTTTTAGGGACATATTATAAATTTGATTTGTGATATTAACATTTCTTGTTATCTGCAATACTTATTAAGGTATAGGTATGTATCATAAACGCGCGGTGCCGTGGCGTAGGCCCTGATTGGCCGATGTTGTACACACATTTATACAGATTCAATGGGCTTCTTGGAATTCTGCTGTAATGCTGTTTATTGATAGCATCACGTCTATAGGATTTGTAACAAAATTTTACACAAAAGACTTTCTGATGAGATCTATATTAATAGTAACGATATAGCTGACAATTAGTGGCAAACAATTCTTGAAAGCTTTCTGTGCTTTGGAGGGCACATTTAGCCCTGGATGCCAGTTGCTACCATTACAAGGTAGTCATTAAGCCATGTCGGAGGATGGACGGTATAAAGTCTACCCACGACGACATCCGTCTCCTATAGTGAACAATTAAGGTGTTGTAGCCATTACAAACTATATTATATCCTAAGTTCTATACAGGAGGTATAATTTTGGTATATATTTTATCTGGGAATGATCTCCAAAGCAACTAACGGAATTTTGTCAATAAATCTCGTCACAAAAGGGCTCGACCAAAAGTTTCTCTCATTTTCCTTAAGCTCCCTCACTAGGGTTACTGACTTCGAAAATACAAGAATCATTCATGAATTGATACATTAATATACAGTAGGGAACCTGTATAAGAACATCGTTAAAACGTTACAAATATTTATAACATCTATTTCCTAAATAGATTTGGCTAGTGTGTAAATTGTTAATATATATAAATTACGTGTCACGGTGTTTGTCCACGATAGACTTCCAAACTACTTTGATTTTAATCAAATTTTGCACACTGTGGGCAGTTTGATTCAACTTAAAAGTTACGATAGCTTACATCTCAATTTATAGTCGTAATATTATTTTATTGCAAATTAAATTATTTGTTTAATATCTGACAAAAGATTAGTTCCATAAGATTCTAACAGATGGCGGTGTAAGGTTCAGCTAAATTGAGTATGTACTTACTGTATGTACCTTAGTCTGTTACAGCAACGGGTCGGGTCTGCTAGTTTATATAAATAAAGGTCATATGCGATACCCGCCTGGCTAAATTACCTTCATCTTGATTGAGAAAACTGCCAAACGTTTTAACGTATTCCGGCTTAGAGCTTGAAAGCCAGTATTTTCTTTTTAACCGACTTCAAAAAAGAAGGAGGTTGTCACTTTGTCTGGTTTTTCTTTGTTTTTATGTGTGTAGGTCAATAACTTTCACTGGTTGATCGAAATCTGACAAGTAGTTTTTGAGTTATTGCTAATAATGTGCATTTATTTTACTTCGAATACGTTATTAGTCGGTGCCAGTTTCCTTAAAGTCACCTACTTCCTGAGCAGTTTTCCTTATCAAATTATTTAATCCCTTAAGAAGGCGGTTTTCCTTTTTTGTCAACAGATTTTTTTTTTGCCGTATCGCTGATATCAGAGCAACGGCGATCACTTATTATATAATTCATTTGCTCGAATGTCGATTAGTTACGAAAAAATGAAAATATAGCGCTATTTCTTTAGGAATTTACCAGACAGACAGACATCACTAATAGCATTTTCGTATTAAGGTATCGGATCAATTGAACGATCACTTTCACTCAAGCCACAACCCTAAACGAAATCACAAATATACCTACGATTCATATAAACGTAGATTTCCTGATGGAATTTGTTGTGCATCAGAGTTACTTCCGGATCGGAAGAGCGTGGCCATTGTTTGTGATATCTCGACCAGAAATTATTGAGTTAAATTCGTCCAGAATTCCAATGTTTAGATACAAGCCCGTTTCCAAGTCGACATATTTGGAAATGTTTTTGCGAGGGAATGTTTTATATTGAACACACATTTATACAGATTCAATGGGCTTCTTGGAATTCTGCTGTAATGCTGTTTATTGATAGCATGACGTCTATAGGATTTGTAACAAAATTTTACACAAAAGACTTTTTGATGAGATCTGTATTAATAGTAACGGTATCAAATGTGGACATTAAATAATTCTATTATGGATTTATATCTCAAAATGTATTTTTTAGAAGTTATATGTGGTTTTTTATTCTATTAACAAGTATTACTAAACGATTAAATAGATTTACATATTATTTAACATATTTAACAATGGCTTACTATAAAGATCCCTTAAATTTTTTTATCAAATGAATGTAATCCCAGCAGGAGTAACACCAATTATGAACATTATATTAAAGAAGTATATTAAAGTAATAACTCCTTATCTGCAATAGATGAATATTTCTAATCAACTAAAGAAGTCGATATGTGTTAAATCCGTGTGCACGAATATTCCCACTCTTGTATCTTAAGACTTATTATGGGCAATGTGAAACTTCCTCTATTTCGCCTAATAACACTTGCGTTTAAAAATAAAGGTTATCAAAATCGACCAAGGATTAATTTAGTTACAAAACCGATTACTTTTATTAACTAAAAATATCTATCGAGGCCAAAATAAAACCATCTACTATACAAAGGGGTACTGTACGAGAAGTTTCAGAATGTATTTTCAACATAAGTATACGCGTGTATCTAAAAAGAAAAGCTATATCCGAGTTCCGTGCTCTCGTCAAAGGACGGGCCCCTTTGAGACGAAAACTGTGTCAACAGCAAGATACCTGCAGAGTGCCACTAAGCGATCGGCTACATTGTTACATCTGCCGTTTACTTTTGATACGAACACGAACTGAGTTACACTTATCACTTTTCATAAATGTTTTTTGGATAAAGCAAAAATTTTTTTGTTTTCTTTTTGTTTCATTTATCAATGTTGTTTGTTCGTTCTGTCACGCCTGATATTCGAAACACAATCTGGATGTAAAATTCATACGTAAAAACATTGATAATCGCAGTGATTATCAATTTACAGAAAGACATCTTTAATGCTTGATAATCTTAATATATATAAAGTCAGTATCACAATATATAACTTACGCCTCAATTTATAGTCGAAATATTATTTTATTGCAAATTATTTGTTAAATAACTCACAAAGAATTAGTTACATGAGATTTTAACAGATGGCGGTGTAAGGTAATTAGTCTGCTAAATTGAGTATGTAAACCTTAGTCACAGCAACGCGTGGCCGG
>DWJN01005261.1:0-11631 GCA_018248895.1 Carystus phorcus
TTAACCGATTTTAATCAAATTTAGTACACCGTGTCCAGTTTGATCCAACTTAAAAGATAGGATAGCTTACATCTCAAATTATTGTCGCAAAATTATTTTACTGCAAATTATTTGTTTAACATCTCACAAAGAATTAGTTCCATAAGATTTTAACAGATGGCGGCGTAAGTCGTCTAAATTGAGTATGTAAACCACAGTCACAGCAATGCGTGGCCGGGTCTGTTAGGTTATATTGCAGAACAACGTTTGCTGGGTCAACTAGTAATATATACAAATAAGTAATATAATATGTACCTCTCAGTAATAAACGGCAGCACGAAGAACATCCAGATGTGAACGCCAATGATGAGCGCGTACTGGAACAATATCTTGCCGAGGATGAACTTGCGCAAGTAGAGCGCGCGGTCGATGATGATCAGCCCGAACTGCAGGATCAGCATCACCAGGAACGGGATCGGCACCTTGTTCTCCTCGATGTACGCCTGGACGCCGCCGTCGCCCTGGTGCGTCTGGTGCAAGGAACCGACATACCGGTCAATGAGGATGTTTACACGGTCTAAACTATTTCGTGTAGTCAATTTGAAGCTTATGTCAAGTAGTCTAAGCTTATCTATAAATGACGTCACACGAGGTGGGAGGGTGTCGACGAAATGTGACGAGGGATGGGAGGTCCTAGATTTTGTGACTTACATTTAAAAATCTACCATAACCTAAGTGTTAAAACATGAACTTTGAACTTTATTTAAAACGACTTTCGGAAGTGCTGTTGAAATTGTACAATTATTTCTAGAGGTAAAATTGAAAAAAAAATAAACAAATGTGACCCGCAAAAATTAAATTCGTCTATTACATCAGATTATGTATGACTCGTAGATATTTATTGCGAATCATCAGTTTTATACTTGTCGGTTTAATTCCTCACCCCAAAGGCAGCGAAGCCGAAGATGACGACGAGGAAGTTGAAGAAGTCGCAGAGGAACATGTACGCGTACACGTCGGCGGTGACGCGCGCGCCCGGCGCCAGCATCCGCCGGAAGAAACTGTGCACCGGCCGCAGGTACCGCTTGAACCTGCGCCACCCAACGTTACTTTACCTTATATACTTATCTTTATCATTATGGATATTTACATTTATTCCTTATATATGTGTATGTAATATATAATCCACGTATTAATCACTACATAGTATAAAACAAAGTCGCTTTCTCTGTCCCTATATATATGCTTAAGTCTTTAAAACTACGCAACGGATTTTGATGCGGTTTTTTTAAAAGATAGAGTGATTGAAGTGGAAGGTTTATATGTATAATACGTTCACAGTTTTTCTGTAGTGTATTTAGTATCAGCATTGCACCCGTGCGAATTTTACACTGTTTACACTGTCCGAAGGTCGACTGTCGAGGTCGAATGCTATTTAGGATTGAGTCCGCCTTGTTCCTGTACAATTTTGTAAATAAACACACACATTTTATGTTTATACACACTTGTGTCCTCGTGATTAGCACCCACGACACAGCATAGAATAAAAAACTTGCTTGCAATCGATACGGAGTTTTTAATAAGAGAGAACAATACATATTTTATTGAGAAGGTAGACAGTTACAGATTACATATAAATATTACATATATCTCTTAATTGAATATTAAGTGTTGCAACTTAATGTTTCTAACAACCGGAAATTAACACTATCACTTCTTACATGTCCAAAATATCTTCCTTTAACTCCCTTAAATAGGGAGAAAAAAAATTGTTGAAATTTTAAATAAATTGGTTAAAGTTGAGCGACTTCAAAACTTTTTACACCTATAAAAAAGTGTTACTTCGTTAACTTTTAATAAAATAACTGTGGAAGTTAATTGCAAAATGACTGATCACTCTCAGCGATTTGAATGAAAATATATTAGTACATTTAAAATAAATACTTACGAGAGTAGTATAACTTGAGGGTAATGTCTGTAGCTCTCCTCGAAGGTGGTCGTTACTGCTATTATCGGTTCCTGGTCATCGTTTACGCTGTGAATTCAATAATATATAAATTTGTAAAAAACGACTTTAAATCAGATAAGAGGAAATCTAATATTTAATTATTTTGGACTGAGATTGTATTGTGATATTAGGAGAAGTATCATGCCACGGTGTGGCGCCAAACAGCCTTAAAATATAATTCGGTAAGATATCTTATATTATCTTTTAGAGAGTATTACTCTCTTTCTGATAATGAAATGTTGTTAATGTATTCATGATAATAACAAAATAAAATTAAGCCCGGCGGCTCGCGTCGATCCTAAGCAATTGACAGAGTTAAGTAACTGCAGGCGCGGTCAGCACCTGGATGGGTGACCGTTAGTGGCTAAAAATTTCTTGAGCATTTCCATGCTTCGAAGGGCACATTAAGCCATCGGTCCCGTTAGAGTAAATAACAGTTGTCAAACCATGTCGGGGGCTATCGGGTGGCTTAAAAACTTCACGACACTTGGTTTGGCCACTAACCCCTCCACCAATCCGCATTAGAGTAGCGTGGTGTCGTATGGCGTATGCACTAGAACTCCTAAGTGATGAAGAGACCCGTGCTCAGTAGAAAATTAAAGGCAACAAAATAAGAATGCCTCACTTATAATGGTCATCATCAGGATCTTTGGAGGTGCCTGGCTCCTGGTCGATGTTGGCCACCTCGCGGGAACCCGACGGGGGGCTGTCATTAGGGCTGCCCTGCACGTTGTTCATGGTGTCACCCATTCTGCAAGAAGATATTAATATCAAACGCATGTTGTTTATATCAATAACAGTTGCTACTTAAATTTCTACGAAATAATCTACTATAAAACATTTAAACTTAAGACGTCTAATATTTTTTTTTATATATACTTTATACATTTTAGTGTAACAAGATGAAACCTATATATAATAAGGTTTAAAGGAAAATCTTTGAAAAAACAATTTGAAACTATGTAGTTATTATCTTATTTTGTTTCATGTTTATCAGTTCTGTCTATCGAGAGAAAAAACCTTATTACATACATTTCATTTGAATGAAACAGGGTGATACAGAGCACATGAAAGAATATCAAACAAAAACAATTATAATAAGTAGCAAATCAAAACGATAAATTTAATAGCTAATAAATTCTAAAAAGTTATGTTTCTACTAAAATCAATATTAGAAAATATAATAGCTCTAGTAGGATAGGGTTTGGGATGCAGTTCTTATATAATAAGAAGGATAATATACTACGAGTCCTCTCTCTGTTTAGAATGAACCTCGCTCTAAATGAATTTGCTCTCTTTACGTTTAGTTTTAAATTTTACGTTTTTTAAGTTGTCCTGGATAGGTAAATTGACAAAAATTTAAAACAAATGTATATATTGAACTATTATAAACCTGCTACGTGAAACATGAACACCTAGAAGACAGTAACAATACGATACAATACTTCAGGATACTACTACTCGACACTTCAAACTTCTACTACAAAACAACCACAGACCATTAACAGAAATTTACGAGGGTTATTACGTAGAATTTGCTTACATTACTTAGCGTGGAAAAGATCTTTTTTTTTTTCAATTTAGACCCAAATGTAAACCAACAATTATCAGGAGCTACTATGCATAGAGCACTACAATAATACTATCATTGTGTAAAAAATATTTTTTCCATAATTGCTGTAAATTTCAATAGAACTGCTGACTAACTGACTAATTGACACATCAATTATCGTTTTTAACTTTTCCCATAAACATTTACACAATAACGCTCGTCAAGTTCAGTTAAGAGAGTGCGACGGATAGATACGGGATTAGCGGTATCTCCCGGCTCCTTCTGTTCGGGAAGAGCCGCTGCCAGAGCGCGGCGAGCGGGCGCGGCGCGGGCCGCGGCGCCACGCTCCAGCGCCGGACGAGCGCGGCGCGCGCCTCCGCCTGCACGCGGTACAGCCAGCCCGGCGACAACCCACCACTGTCTGATCGGACAACTTACTTGTATTCGCCGCCGGTCTCGGTCACCGAAACATTTCTCACTACCACCTGTATAGCACCTGTAGTGTTTGTATCTATTTAGTAGATACTCAACATTGCCTCACGTACACTGACAGAGGGTATTTGTCAACCGTCAGTCGAGTAGAGGACTCGGTACGGGTAAGACGTGTGCCCGCGCTCGTGTTAGTGTAGTGGTGAGCCAGTGATGGCGAAGTGCAGCCCTAGGTGTTCCTCTGGCGAAAACCATTCGACACAGGACACTACAGTACCTTTATATACCTACCACCTCAACACCTGTTGAAGTGCGATGAGTACGGTCTGTCGTTTGCTTTCACGCTCATACGAGTCTCATATGTAGCCTATTAAGTATTTCTATTCAGACATAGGGAAAGACAGGTACATAAATTAATTTATTGGTACAATTATCAATAGTTTAATTTTGTTCAAATCTTGATATACGATTTGACTTTTTAATATGCTAACTTAATGATAAGAAAAACAAAGAAAAACGAAGATTGACGATTGACGATTAACTAGTAACGGTTGATAACCATTAACAGCGAAACCAAATTTAACAATAAAATATATTATGTTATTTTAATATTATTACATAATTGCTTTTGGACTCGGTGTTGCTAGTCGGGAGGAAGAAAGGATTAAATAGTTCAGGGTAAAGAAATCATCTGTAAAGCAAGCAAAGTAAAAAATAATTATTAAAGCATGATAAAAATGTTGACAATTGTGTAGAATTATTTCTACAAATAGCCTAGACTCTACTGATAGCTGGCTCTGAACCAATTAACATAAATATCATAACCGCCAATATAGTACTATTCTAGCTTAAATATCTAGCAGATATGAGTGTTAACGACACAGTACTTATATTAGTCTACAAATAACTCACGGTCCAATTTGTTCGTGCAGTTGTACATATTTCCGTCCCACTTCATCGCCGCGGCCCTCCACTATGAGCCGCGTGTCCTCGGCGCTCAGCGGATACTCCATGTCCTCGCGGAGCTCTATCTCGGGGGAGGACTCCTTCCACAGTCCTAGCGACTTCAACATGAACCTGCGGACGAAATACGTACTGGAACAACCCATCAACATTTATGACGCGAAAACATAAGGGCACAGCTTTCCTTGTCGAGTAGGTGAATTTTTATACTAGACTAGACTCACACTAATCTTTAGATTAATTTTCAGAATGACGGCCATTACGCTTCAGGACAACTTTGGAGTGCAATAAGTGTTCTATTTCTCTTACCAAGAATAATGTTCTTACACCAGAGTCTTAAGTCACAACTTTCAATGCAAATTCAACTTGGACAATACGCGTCAGCATTAAATTTTAAATACTCATACGCTAGGTCATTAAGTATGCTGACAGGAAATAGTATAACATATGAACTTATTTATTTCTTTTAAATTGTTCCATCACAAAAGAATTGAGATGCCAATATTCTATCTACCCTCACAGACAAAGTTGCCTAGCAACTTGAATATATTATTTTGTTAGTTGTTTTCAGAAGAAATTTCACCAGAATTTATTAATGAATAAAAAATATCTTTTATTTCTACATCAGACACGGACCCAAGGATAAAAGCAAAGTACACTATACAAAAAGTAGAATATAACAGACAACTAAAGAAAACGGGTACGTGTATATAATCATATACATGTAAGATATATAAGAATTCATAAATGTCAATAATCAATTGATACGTAAAGAGGAAAGGCTATTTCATATTCAGAAGTCTTCGACATTTAGCTATTAAGCAATGGAACATTATATATAAGGTAATATTAAGGTATTATATAAGGCCGTGTTGCCTGGGGAGCGGCCGAGCTCCGACTGTTAACGTTCGGAACCTTTATATATACCAAGCGTTGTAGAAAACTTCGATAGTGCGATTCAGGTATGGCGTGACGTCATCGTGTGAAGATATCCAGTAAGCAGCTGACCTGTGCAAGAATATGATGAGCAGTAGAAGCAAGTCGTAGAGGGCGTAGTTGTTCTTGCGCTCGATGCCGATGATCCGCGGCGCCGTGAACGGCATGTTGGCCGGGATCGCCTTCTGGTTCCACGGCAGGATCTCGAATTGGAACATGCTCTTCACCAACACGATCACCTGAAGTACAATTTGCTCATCATTACCGTAGCTCGTTATATACAATACAACCTTAGTGATAACCTATGATATATTCAGTAGATTATTTTGTAAATGTAACAGAATCATAGCATAAGAATGAAATTAAAATAATAGATTATAAGGTTTGGAATAGTAGCACTTCTTTTTTAATTTTATATAATTATTGCAGTGCATAATGTACACGTTTATTACAATTTAACAATTATTAATTCAATTACATTACTAAATCTCCTTATTTGCTTTTTAAATATTTGATTAGTAATCGGATATAACTAATTAATATGTAAGATTAATATTGAAGACAAAATTATACTAAAACAAAAATAAAAAATGTCAAGTGCAATAAATTCTATCGAAGACTTGTATCGTAAAGTGTGGAAATGAAGTGATATTTACCTCAGTGTACGCTATTAACGTGACCCAGAAGGTTTTAGTGGGGCGCGGTATGGTCAGTGTACCCCACAGGAACACCATCAGAGGTAGCGGTATAGACAGTATCGTCGCTGATTGTATCTAAAACAGACATCAGGTTAATAATAAAAAAATCAAATTAGTGTTTATAACATAGTTTAAAGTCTTATTAGTGTTTACAATATACTTCACTTTGGTACACTAAGAGAATAGCAAAGGAAGTCAACTAAATGTATATTGAATTAAGCACATATTTTTATACATCTATAGTTTTTATTAACATATGTCCAACCGTCACTTAGATCGCCCTTTTTGGGGATGGGATGAACGAGGGCAATCTTCCACGAAGACGGTACTATTCCAGTATCATAGAATAGCGAGAATAAGCGTGTTAAAACGGGAGTTTACTCGGAGCACATGTCTTTAACACCACTGTAGGAATTTCGTCTGTTCCACTAGACTTCTTGGTATCAAGGGATTGCTAGAGCCCGTCTGACAGGCTTTTGGGAAAACCGAACAGCTCCTCAACCGTTGTACCGATTTAAGGCGACTCTATCTGGGTTCAGAATGATTTAAATTCACAATTGGACCCTGTTAAGCAGAAAAGATCTAATCAACATATTATATGCAATCGAATTACATATGTACATAATCTACTAATCAATAAGGTCGATTTACTCAAAATTACAAAGATTGCTGATGGATCTTTTCTGCTTAACAGGGTCCAATTCAACCCGATATAAATTGTTTTTTATGTAGCAGGATAACATCTACCGAATCTGCTAGTTTCCTTATAAATATTTCGATTTAACATAGATACAGATAAAAAATATTCGCACCTGATTAATAAACACCATTATGTAGCAAACAATATCCGTGTGCGCCAATATCGCATACCAAAGGGCGTACGCCAAGTGAAGTATCGGCGACTTCCCTTGCTTGAACATCGAGTCGTCTTGCTCCTCCAACATCGTCACATCCTTGCTGCAATCATAGCATTACGACTCTTATATGAACAAGAAAATCATAACCAACTAAAAAAATACGGCATACAATACACGTGCAACGGAGAAACGATAAAACTGCGTACGAAAGATTTAAAGCGACATTATTTATGTGCCAACGTGCGTATAAAATTACCTGCAAAACAAATCGAGACTCGAATAACAACCAACGAACTGACACTTACCTTATCACTCACAGCGGCACAAGTACGAATGCTAGATGCGTTCACACACCGGGCGTATTACAGCGTGTGTAGGTTTAAGAGCGAGATAGACAAACAGGGAGAGAGACGCGAGATCGCTACAATACGCCTGGTCTGTAACCGCACACAAAGCCAACGCCGTGCGACAGACAGTTGTTGAGAACTAGTGACAACGAGATGAAGAGTAAAGCGGTAGCCCATCGCAAGCGACGACAGATAGCTTCTTATTAGAGCCTGCACTGGATGTCATTCTAATATAATAACTTAATTGTTAATATTCACAAAAAATACCGGTACCAACGTCAATGACTAGACAACGTCAACGTCAATACTATTTTTGCTTACGTTAATAGTTTTTTTTATTAACTTTTAGACTGTTTAATGATATTTTGATGACGGTTAATGTTTTTATTTTTAAGAGAAATGAATAAGCCTGCTTCAGTATTTTTAACGTATTGAGATGTTCATATATATATCGAATGTAGTAACAATCTTCATTTATAAATGAAATTTCCATTCGGTAGTAACGTATTCAGTGCACGCTCTCATTCGAAGTTCATCACTCCACCTTTCGGTCGTTTGTAAACTAAATGCGCTCTCGTGTTCGGAAGTGTCGTCATCGTCGAGTGACGAGGTAGGGCGGGACGCGGGTGACACGGGTGACACAGGTGACACGGGTGACATCCGCCGCGACACGTAGGGTGACGGCTGCGGCGACACGTCCAGCCCACGCTCCATACTGGGCGCCAGGATACGTATCTCCGGGACGCTTATTTCGCTTAACTTACGACTGAAAACATTCCCGATGAACCTATTTCATTAACACCAAAAACACTCCTTCAAGCTCGAGTTCTCGGCACATATTTTTATGAGTCGACTGCTTTGATGGCCACAAGTTTCTACGTCGTTTTTGAGCACTAATACTACGAATTGATTAACTACTATGCGACGCTAGTGTGAGCCACTAATGATTTGTGCTAGTTGAATATCTATTCTGTTAATACTGAAATAACTATTTTATAAAATACTACAAACAACTACAAATGTTTTAACTGCAAAACAATGCACAACAAAGATTAATTTATGAGCTGAAAATGATATTAATATGACACTACAATGACCAAATATGGAGATAGATTTCTAATTTGTGACTTTATGATAAAACATCGAGTCCATTACACTTATCTAGGATACAGTCCAATACCAAACCTCTACCATTACTGTGTGCAGATTAACATAGTATAACGTACATCGATTACACAGAGTAATAAACAAAAGATCAATACAAACCCCATTTCAACGGAGGGTACCAGGAGATGATTTTGCGATTGCTCCACACTCCTACAGGAGCAAGGCAGCATGCAACAACAACATCTACTAACTAAGGCTCTAATTACTCCTTGGACCGTGAGAACAAAGTCATATAATCGATAATAACAATACAACTGCAAAGCAACAGTTCTATATCAATACATGCTATTACGCAGGGAGTTTTAAGCTGAACTTAAAATTTCGTCCTAGATTTAATCTACTGCAGGCTACATTTTCTATATAGACTAAACACAAATAGTATATTAAATGACTCGATGAAATATACTTACTGATGCAACAGCGCTTCTGGCAACGGCTCCCAAATCATTTGCGATCCTTCCCGTAGCCCGATACCAAATCCTTCTTTTTCCTGTTACAGATTTAAATAATATTTATATGTGGGATAGTGAAGAAATGTAGAAGAGTCAAACATGCGGATTTTTGTTGTACATAATAAAGTCAATACAGTCAAGTAATTTAGTAAAAGACGTAAATCCATTAATTCTTCTATTTCGGTAGCGGGGAGGAGGGGGGGGGGGGTGAAAAAGGGGCATTAACGCAACGAGTCGTTACCGTACCTTGAGCACCTTCTTCTCCATGGAGAGCGTCCTGGAGACGTAGCGGTAGTCCCGCGAGTACCGCATGACGTGGCGCGTGATCGACACCAGGAAGCTCGATACGAACGCCCACGCCGTCTCCAAGTATCGCTTCACCTTGTCCACCCATGTTTCCATTTCTGTAAAAGTATAAAGTAAATAATCAATCAAACATACATACATATACATTCATATAATTGAAGTATAAACTGTGTAACAATACAGAGCACCGGTTTTAGAGGTAGTTCAACAGATAGATATCAGAAAACAGTATCATCAGTCTCGTTGTAAAAGCTACACACATATCCCAGGAATACCAGAAACTAAAACAGAATTACATTACCTACAGTAACTAGGATAACATTTATAAAATGAATCAACTTGCAATGTACAGCACGGCGTACAATTCTATGCCGATGTCATTCAAAATGTTTCCTATTAATAAATTTAGATTTGAATTGAAACTGTGGTTAATAGATAGTAAAAGATATCCTAGCTAACATGAAGGCAAATATATAAAATACAATGTATTTTTGTCATTTTTTAAGAATATTGAAATTTGGCATTGATTGGATAATATTAAATAATTATTTTTTGAACAATTATATTCCTAAATTTGCACTCAAATTTCCAAGTTGAAGAAGTTACTACTGGATATATGTAACAGCTTAAATACCTATTATTCAATGCAAATAATAATAATATTTGAATATGAATTAATACCGGGCTCCGGAGCGAAATCGTCCAGCTCTGAGGGCAGTCGGTCACGATCACGTTCCGACATCGGCGCGGGCGCGTCACGTTCCACGAACGACTCCGACCGCGGCGCCGGCGTACGAGAGAACTGCAACGTACATATTGGAACTTAATACAAAACCAAAACAATACATCGTTAATACAATTATATTATATTATAAATAAATACTAGGCTACATATACTTTTAATTAAGATGTCTCTACAGACATTCACAAAAATAACAATTGTTTTTAATTCAAGTTATTTAAAATGGTAATAAATGAAAAATATTTAAATAACAGAAAAAGGAATTTGATACTCACTTTTTTATAATATTTCTGTAAAATATATTTGTACATAAATGTAATAAAAATCAAAGCAATGTGAGGCACAATGTGCAACGTGCAGCAAGATTACCAAAACAAAAGAACTAACAAACATCAAACATGTAGTGCAATAAAAAAAACAGATAATATGTGCCTTAAACTTAATTTACTATATTTTACTAGGGAAATCGAGCATGCCAAAAGAAAGAAATTTAATTTCAATTACACGTGACAAGCAAACCTTATTTAATGTTTTCAATACCATTCCCTTCCGATTTCCCATCCCATTCCTTATAAACTACATGCTTATTACCATTATCACTAAAAGTATGCCTTCATTCAATCCACTAATATCCAAATTATTAAATAAACATAATAAAGCCTGTTTTACATTACCGTAAGCACTTTTGAAAAGAAAAAAATACGACCACAAAAGAAGACATTTCGTTAATAACAATTAAATTTAGTTAAACTTTTGTTTCCCGTCCGTTTACACGCCCATATCATATTAAGAAAAAAAAATGTTTTAAAACTTTTTTAACTCTGTCAATTCGCACATGACCAAAGAACTGTGACCTTAAAGATTCACTTTTTATTTATCTATCTGCCAAAAAAGTTCGAGATATCAAAATTATAATAATGTCAGGTGTATTTTACCATTTCTGGCATGCAAATTCAAAAGGAAAGTACAATAATGTCAATCTTATAATAAAATAATTTACGAATAGTGGCTGTTAATCGTTATTAGGCGCCTCCACATAGAGCGAGCAGCCTCGCGAGACATTTGCCGCGCGAAGCAGCTCGGTTAGTGTGGACGTGCTTGCGGCCGGGGCGGGCGCACGCTGCCGCGGGCGAGCGGACGAGCGCCCGAGCCATCCCAGTGTCGGCTTTTTGTTTTGCTCAAAGGCGCCTCAGTC
>DWJN01005262.1:0-11631 GCA_018248895.1 Carystus phorcus
GCTAATCTCAGGAACTACTGGACCGATTTGAAAAATTCTTTTAGTGTAAGATAGTCCATTTATAGAGGAAGGCTATACATATGTACATGCTGAAAAGAGTGAAGAAAGTTGAGGAAGCGAAAGAAGTATGTCAGAATCGTAGCAAATGGAAGGAAGCGGTCTCTGCCTACCATAAAGGGAAAAGGTCTGATTATATGTATGTATGTATGTATGTATTTGTATTTTTATATCAATGGTTTCAAGTGTCGTAAACCGGCGCTAAAGTTGCATCACAACCAAGTCGTTACTATCGATATAAACTAGCAAATTCGTTAAAACTCGATTGAATCTATCTACACTAATATTATAAAGAGGAAAACTTTGTTTGTAATGAATAGGCTCGAAAACTACTGGATCGATTTTAAAAATTCTTTCACCATTCGAAAGCTACATTATCCACGAGTAACATAGGCTATGTTTTATTTTGGAAAAAAATTGGGTTCCGTAAGATATTTGGGTTTTTCGGATACAAGGTGTCACATCATAATTTATATGGCAAAACGTTTGCTGGCTCACGCACTTAAATAATAAAGCAGAAATTTAATGTATTAGTATGAAAAATATATTTCAGAGTTACAATATAATCAATATCATTTAAACTAAGACGATGAACAAATTTTGTAAGGCTTATCCCATGAATTACTCAGTCATATACTAGGATATCTAATCTCTTAGATTCCATGGATAGTACACAAACCGAAAATATAAATTTAAAGTGATCATTCTTATACTGCCTCGCTGGGACTCGAACCCAGGACCCTTTGAATGGCCGGTATAGTAACTAACACTTGGGTTATTTCCTCATTTAATTAAACAATTTTAACCGACTTCAAAAAAGGAAGAGGTTAAAATTTTAATTATCTTGGTCTGTGCTTTTTTTGACAGCTATCATATTTAGTTACAACATTGTGACGTCATTGTGGAATGACATTATTATAACGCGGCAAAATTAATAGCACATAAAATGTCGAGTTACGAAATAAACTTTGCTTTATTTAGTTGGATAATATTTTCATTTATTCGTTAACTTAGCAGCAATAATACTTATTTTAACTATACAGTAATACCGCATTATTAACATACTTTATTAACCAATATTATTCAATGGATACTTATTTGAATGTCACGATATTTGATCGAATTCGCTTTAATAAATTGATATTTAAATTATACATATCTTATTCATATGTAAATATCCTTATTCATTCTCATAATTTAATAACAAGTTTAACTTATAATATATCAAATGTTTCAAATAATTCAATTATTTATATACAGTTAAACATTGAAATACCGCTTTACTGTACGGCTTAAGCCAATTAACATGTAACTTGTCGGGGGCAAATTAATGTGTCTATAATTATACGTTACAGTAGTGACACCTAGCGTCTACTTAAGCATTTAACTAAGATTATTATGTTAAGAACGTGCTAATGTACCAGACCATTTATAGTCATGGCCAGTTACAATGAATACTCATAGGATGCTAATTGCTGCACGCATATAATTATTTATATATGTAATTTATACTGAAGCTTGTAATAATTTTAATATTTCCTCTATGATAATGATGCATTAATTTATTTGATGAATTCTGCTATTCTGTATATCTATAGTTTGTTCTAGTACTGATATTGGGAAAATCATTACTTAATATTTATTATCTTAATATATATAAATTACGTGTCACGGTGTTTGCCCGCGATGGACTCCTAAACTACTTAACCGATTTTAATCAAATTTAGTACACCGTGTCCAGTTTGATCCAACTTACCAGATAGGATAGCTTACATCTCAATTTATAGTCGCAACACTATTCTATTGAAAATTATTTATTTCATATCTTACAAAGGATTAGTTCCAAATGATTCTAACAGATGGCGGAGGATTAGTCGGCTAAATTGAGTATGTAAGCCTAATTATAGCAACGCGTGGCAGTCAGCTAGTTTGTATAATATAAGATGAAAATACATATTGGACAACAAACGATTGCAAATCGAGATGCTATCGACTAACAATAGTAAAAAAGTTATGAATGAGCTGTGAACGAATCCAATGATTCATCTCCAAGAGATTAACGACTCAACCGTTTATTTATGACTACGTTAAAAGTGGGTAGTTATTCGTAATACACA
This sequence comes from Carystus phorcus, assembly GCA_018248895.1. Lineage (NCBI taxonomy): Eukaryota > Metazoa > Arthropoda > Insecta > Lepidoptera > Hesperiidae > Carystus > Carystus phorcus. The sequence goes on from DWJN01005262.1 coordinate 2,175, forward strand.
TTTGTACAATTTAACAATTACACGCAACATTGAACCTTCACACCCGTGCATTAGAACCAATTTAGTTCAATCGATAGTCAGAGATGAGCACGGCATCAAAAGAATTTTGAAGGCAGTCAAAATTAAACTGTATACTTTTGTGTTTAAGTTCAATTTCTTTCATTAGTAATCAAGGATTAAGATCTTACTAATAGAGGTACTTAAAAGATAAGGTCATAAATCTGATATGCAATTCAATGGAAACACTATTTTATGTTACATTAATAAGGATGGTTTTCTAATGTATTGTGAGTTTCATGTACGTTAGAGACAGTTTTATTGTACGGAAAGCGTGGGCCAATATGGTACGCTAGTTTATAAGCATTTTGTATCAATCATTTATGCTTGAATTGATTAATTATAATGTTAGTGTGAATTCGGGAGTATATGATATATAAATTGCTTTTTTTTCAAAGTTTTTTATTTTCAATTGTTATATAGTACTAGATTTCACTGTATTGTATGCGAAAGAGTGGTTTCATAAATAATTGATAATATACCGAGTTTGATAGCCGGGCCGTTAATCGTTAAGGAGTTCCCTCATGAGAAGACCATGCCATCATCGTATCCTACAGGAACTGTTGGTTTTTCTGTAAAAAAAGTAGCATTTGTGGTATTTTGGTGAATATTCTGTACCTGGGTTAACGCCCTAAGCATAAAGGTCACTAGTTCGATATTTGTCTTGAAAGAAGGTTGGAACGACTTCCGCCTTTGGGGCCTTACTGGACCACAGTGGCAATTGACACGCAACGGAAGCAGTTGGAGGAGGCCTATGTAATCTATAAATGTATAAAACACACACATAACTGGGGGACATCTTATAACAACCCTATATGTGAAAGAAAAATATCAAAAAAATATATTTTTTATATATATTATAAATATGTATGTTATTAATTAAGGTGGCAGGGTCAAATAAAGGCTTTTTTATTTTTATTTTTAATTTATTTATGTGTATAACATTAGTTCAGACACTAGCAGTCCGGAATCGGAAGGCATGTATATACTCAATGTTATACTGGCAGACGAAAGTTCTAAATGATATCCATTCGTCACTATCCTTCAATAAACCGGTGTGGGTGAAGTCGCACGTGAGACGATGCTTGAACGGTTCCTTCCGCTTTCCACATAATTCTATTCTTTGACTAAAGCTTTATATTCTTCAAATCAAGAATATTAGGGTGACAACGTGTAATATAAAAATGGCGGAAACTCTTAGTAAAAAAAGTAACAAACGCGATACCTTTTTTAATGTGCTTAATACAACAAACTGTCTTTTAAAATAGACCTTTTAGCATTTAACATTGTATAATTATTTTACAACGCAGTCAAATTTTGCGTTCAAAAATATCAGCAGCTTAAATAAGAAACGAAATCCACAAATATTAACACCTGTTATAATTAAAGTATAATGAATGATGTTGCAACTACGGAATTATTTTAGGTGCGTCTACACAAAATAAATAATTCAATCCGAGCTTTATTAAATGGACGATGAATGTATTATATTTACCGTTCTGTCTGTTTACTATTCTAAGCATATTAATTGAAAGTCAGGTCAGGAACGATTCCGTTTAATATTAAATCGTTGGTTATCCTACACTGCAGCTTTAATGGGTTGTACGATTCACTTCCAAGTTCTATTGACTGTTGATTGATCGTGAACTATTTAATGCTCCGTTAAAAAGGTGGATATTAAGCTCGTGGGTGATCAATCTTTGTGCTGTATAGATTGTACGTTCTTGTTATGAAGGGATTGGTAGGTTGAAATCATTTATATTATACAGTTATACAATACCTACAAAGATTTCGTAGTCCTATTGTTATTTTTATTTCGTCACTGTTTCGTTAACGTGTATAATTTTAATGTTATTAATAACATTACGTAATAGTGAGAGTAGATACATAATTTGAAAACCATTGTTTTTTTTTTTACAAACTTCGAACTTATTATACTAGTAAATGTATATAGTGTAAGAACAGTTTAACGGGTCTATTCAAATAAAGCAAAACATTCAAACAACGGTAAGATACGCCGTTTTTATATTTTTTGCAATTTATCATATAAATACAAGAGTAATCATTATAAAGCAAAATAATTACATAAAGGTAATATGTAAAAATATTTAACGTGAAGGTCAGCCGCAGATTAAAACAAATGAACGAATAAGAAATAAAATCAAGTATGGGCCGAAAATGTGCTAAAATTCAAACGTTAAACTTCTATATAAAATGAATTGTCCAGTCGTTAATAATATTGCTTATTATTCATATTATTCTGGAACAATGTGAGAAATTAAATTGGCAAGACTATTGATGGATTTTCCTGTTCCCTGAAGGCGACACTCACATATTAATACTAAAATTAATTTGCACATCACGTAGCTTGTGCATATTTAGTTTAGCAAAAGACGATGGCTAATTAATTCAAGTTCATAATAATATATTAATACTTAAGACGTAAAATCTACAAATCGTTATTGATTGGGTTTTTATTTCTATTGTCATTATCAAATGTTTTAAAGTAGTATATATTAATTAAATTCTTTATTTATCGTCCGATTTTTATTTCATTACAATTTGTAGAATTTCAAATAATACAGATTAGAATATTACCACAATTATGACAGTGCTATTACTGAGAAAGTACAACATAAATATGTTTTTTTTTATTTTTTTTTATTATATACAGCTCAAGAAGCATCTAATGAAATATGTATTTGCCCTTCAACTTTTGCATTAACTTCAAAAACACAAAGTAAACGATAATTATGTTACTGTCTTTTCCATGTCATTCCTTATTTATGTCACTTCTAAGGATTTGGAGTCTCCATTAAGCAAAGAGGATCTCAAGCGGACTTAATTAAGAATTCTCTCGAAAATCCCGTCTCAGCCTCCGACGTAGAGGAGAATGGCCGCGATTGATTTAAAATGAGCACAACGAACATTGAAATAGGGTCACCATTCTTTTTAGACCCCTCTGAATCTTTTGGTTGTATCAATGCATCGATTATAGATTTAGAATAGAATCGAGAAGCTATTTGAGAATCGTTGATAGAATCTTCCTTTATTTGACCAAACTAAGATTTCTTATTTATTGCCCACTAAATAATTAGCTAAAAACGTAAAGGTGAGATTTTAGCTTTACAAATGTAAAAAGATATTATATTCTATATAAAAATATTACAAACAGGAAACAAAATGAATTTTGTCCCAGTATTTTGATCATTGTATAATGGTACTACTAGCACTAAAATAGGCAGACCTTTGAAGTTGGCCATAAAAAGTTGTTAGCCGCCAGTAAAGCGTCAGCAACGGGATAAAAAGTTAAAAACAAAGCATTCGCAGAACGAGGTTTAATTACAAGCTACAGTGACTTTTATGAATAGATGAATAGCGGGTTTGGCGGGCTAATTATTCAAAGTCCGATTTGTTATATTTTGGACTGCTGAAATCTTAAAAAGAACATTTTTATATAGGTTGCTACTAAGATTATTTCTTTTTTTCAACCTAACGATTTCCAAGCTGTCGAAAACCAAGCAAAAGTTTTTTTTTTAAGTCGGTGAGAAAAAATAGAACTATTTATATTTATACCACGAAGAGAATTATTTTGAAATTAAAATATACACATTTAAGTTAAATACTTTTCGTAAAACTTACTTTATCTTACCACTTATGGAGCAAAAGCGTTTGAAGTATTTTAGTGAAATTTTAGTTCACGCTGCATAGCCGCTAGCACTGCAGTTAAAAGCAGAAAATTCACAAAGAGATAATTATAACTCATGCCGACTTTTATTTATAGGTGGAGGTGGACCCTCGTTCGGGTAATTATTCACTATCCAATTTGCTAGCACGCTGTTACCACGTTTAAGTGCACCTCTTCATCATTCACCGATCGCCATATTTCAGACGGCTCAATTTTATTTAAAATCTTTTGTACTGTGCAACATTAAATTGGTTGGAGAAATGTTGTACGAGAAATTATTGACTTAATAAACAACACAACTCCCAAGAAATAACATTCTCGTATTCATGAAAGAAAAATATGAACACTTTTTATCTATGTACCGATCTGATGCATATTTGAAAAATTTTTGGGCTAATCTATAATTTGTAGTATGATACATAGAAGCAATAAAAATACAAGTAATGATTAAGTAAAACGATTTAAAATTCTTGTTGACTTTGTTCTTGTTTAAAATGTACGTTTTTGTGCAACGAATTATAATAACATCCCTATGATACAGAACCCCTCGTCTTCTATGCTCTTGAGCCTTAATTTCCCGTTTGTGCGACAGCTTGTCTCAAGAAACTTGGCTCCGCGTAAACAGGGCGACAGAAAATTTCGTCGTAAGTGAGAAAATATTACAGGGGTTTAACGTTACGGCAGGGCACCTTACGGAAACGTGGCTCCTTATGCTGATTTATGGTATAAAAACGCAGGTAAGCATCAACTAAATGTGGAAAAGAGTCTCCTCTTCCTTTCACGCTAAGATAAGAGTATAAAGACCGTTTATGTTTATTTCGTGCATATATTGCAAGGTCTAAAACGGAGATGTACAGTTATTTGTTATTTTAACATCTCGTGTGAATCATACAGATTTGATTAAATCTACGTTTTCATAATTTTGTTGCGATATATACATATAGCGTTTATGGCCTTCACGTTTGTTGTATTATTAAGTTGCATACAAAAGTCAACTAATAAAGAAATGGGCTAAATATTGGAAACATTTAATTTCTGAAGAAGGTTATTTGTAACAAAAAAGACACATGTTAAGTTTAACTCAAAATAATGTTTGATCTACAATAAAAAGAAAGAAAGTGATTAAAAAAGCTGTTATTACTTTAGACGGTCAAAAATTAATAAAGCTACTGAAGAATTTATAATGCTGATACAAATGATGAAGATAGCGCTACGGACCGCCTGCGGATTACCGTGCAGCTACGAGTGTTATGAGAATGGAGGAGTTGAAATACTTTTTTACGATAAAATATAGAATTTACGATGAAAAAATAATGACATAAAGGAGCAAGTTAGGCTAGTAGAAAACGATATCGATGTCGAAAGGTACCAACAGAACGATAATAATGTAGACATTGGCGCCGAAAGAAACTAGCGAAACAGTAAACCAATTGATACACGTACAGAAATATTCTTTAAAACAAAAATAAGAACATTTTACAATACTTTTGAAGTGTAATTCTGCGCCGGCTTGAAAATAGAATAAGTGGTAAAGGGCGGTAAAGATAGTCGAACACGTTAATAACATCCATTGCAAAAAGAGGGTACAACTTAAAACATTGGCAAGCTTTTTTTGAGAGATGCCTCTTTGAATTTTATCTTTGCAACCTTATGTCTCGTGGGGCGCGAACCGTTGACGAGGGTACAGGATATGTCCTGTTAGAGGACGCTAAGTTTTGTAACGCCCAATATTATGGCTGAGACCTTTGCCAGCGATTTGGATTTGATAGTGCGTTCTTTCTTTTATTTTATGGAAATTATCGACTAACAAGTGTGTCAACCATGTGATGGTAAGTGGTTGCCATTACCCATGGACTCCAGCAACTCAAAAGTGAATACCGATGCGTTGTCGGTAAAGACAGAAGAGAAGAAAGTCAATAATAATAAATAACGCCACCCTCATAGCTTCACACTAGGATACTCTTTGTCGTGGGTACCATGGACAACACAGAAAGACATTCACACACATACCCAGACCGAGAACAGAAATTTAAATTCATCATTCAATTTTCTGGCTCGTTGGGAATCGTACCCAGGACCCTTCGAATGGCAGACCGGCGTGGTGACCATTACGCCACGTGGGTCGTCAAATGTCCAATACGTTAGATGAAATATGCCGCATCCATTAATACTTCTCATTCCGTCCATCAATGAGCTAAATTAATGTTGAGCACGTTTTATGTTAATTCGTACGTCCCTCTGCCTCTGGTTTACAAAAATAATAGACTTGTCACCGGTGGAAACACAAGCCTGAATTAATTTCACTTGCAAATGTACTAATCGGAAACTGAATACTCATTGAACAGTGTTTATGATACAACCAATTGTAATGCAGACGTCCACGTTGGTGGTTATTGGCAAATTTACATATAATTTCATATTTCTTATTATTTTGTCAGCCGACTCATTATGATTTTATTTAGCTTCGCACACCATTCTTATAAGGATCGTAACTTGAATATATTAAAGATATAATAATTCTAATGCCTTTTGTATATGAAAAGTAATCTATACATATAATAAAAGTCAGGTAAATAACAGTCCTCAAGGCATATCGGAGGCCCTCGGGAATCTTAATTACTTCCGACCCTTGGGTTGGCCATTAAGCCCTCCACCAATCTGCACTGGAGAAGCGTGGTCGAGTGGGCTCTAGACCTCCTCAGGAATGAGGAGAGACCCGTGGTCAGTAGTGGGTCTAATGACCCACTACTAATATGAATTAAAGCCAACTATTCATTAATATGAATTAAAGCCAACAGCAAAGCTCTAAAGGAATTAATTCGTTTTTTTTTTATTTGATATAAGCTTTCTTACATAGAATCTAATCTAATAGAATAAAATACCGACGTAAGTTCCATGTTTTACAAGATACAATACAGTTAACGGAATAAGTTGTACAAAATTATACGCGGAGATGCAATAAAACTTTAAGAGCGTTCCGCAAATTACAATCCGAAAGGTAAATTATTTAGTGACGAAAACATTAATGTCACTCAAACATTTTATTACCTGAAAGCTCAAAACCACTGGTCACAATAAGCGTACAAATCAAACACTTTATGACCGCTTATGTCGAGTTAATTGTACACAAGTTGCACATATTTAAGTTATACTAAATTGGTGAAAGTGACAATGTAATAAACATAACTCTTTGTATAAGTAATGTAAGTATTAAAATAAATTTTGCTAATGCCTTAATAAACAGTTAATGCTACCGAACTGTCATGAGGTGTAATCGATGTTAAACAATTAACATAATATACAACACGATTTCACAGTACACATTTCGGAATGACCTAGTCGTTTGGGATCATAATCGTATAATTATTTCTCAAAGAAACTGCAACGATTCCGTCGTCTTCGAAGCCCGCTTGTGCATAGGTACGCTAGGATCAGGCCACCTGAACTACAGCCAATTGGACTACATAACTATGTAGTAATTATAACGAACTAGCTGTACTAGGAGCGCGTTGCTACACTTATTAAAAAAAATAAACGAAAAGTCCGCATGTACATATATTAACCATGACTGTGTCCAATTGATCAGCAAAAAATAAACATTTTCAATTGTTACTTGTATACATGTTTCCGGTCGATATAATTTTAGCACCAAATCCTTCCTAAGAGAAGTTGTTAAAGAAAATGGTGCTATATCTCCTATCATTTCAGATTCTATAAAGGACAAATAAACAAACAAAAATTGATTTTTATACATATAGATTAATTTAAATAAAAGTAAAAAAGTAGATGTTGTCTCTTCGACCTTAATAATGATACTCAACGAAGACTTACACATTCGTACATCTACGAGTGCTCAATTCCCTCATACTAAGGGTCATAGCATTCTCTTTTCGATAGGTATAATAATTTGGTTTGATGTCATAATTCTCGCGCACGAATGCACCAGAAATGGATTTTCCGATAGAATTGTTACGTTCGATCGCTATTGTGAGTTCTGTTAGGGGATTGGATGAAACAATGGTAAATTTTTTAGTCCACTTAACCCTTTCATGGATTCTGGTGAGGCGTGAATTTTATTTTGTTACACGCGTTTGACAGCTCTGTTTTGTCCTAAAATATATTCGAAACGGGCTTAAAAATGAAATTTGTTTTAGGTTGAATATGTGAAAATTATTCTAGAATAAAAACTTTCAGTTATTTATATAACTACTAGCAGACTCGGCCACGCGTTGCTGTGACTATATAAGGTTTACATATTCAATTTAGACGACTAATTGCCTTACACCGCCATCTGTTACAATGTTATGGAACTAATCCTTTATAAGATAGGTATTAAGCAAACAATTTGAAATAAAATAATATTGCGACTATAAATTGAGATGTATCCTATCTTTTAAGTTGGATCAAACTGGACACGGTGTACTTAATTTGACTAAAATCGGTTAATTAGTTTAGGAGTCCATAGCGGACAAACACCGTGACATGTATTTTATATACATATATTAAGATAATATATTGATGAGTTTAAATTGATTTGAGAATGGTTTAGATTCATGATTCCATTTGATAGTAAATGTAGGTATTTAATTAATAAAATAATTAATTTTGTTATACAGAGATTAAACTTGAAATACACGTTCAATACAAGAAGACAATTAGAATATAGCTTATGTGAGATAATGTCTGTTGAATCCGCTAGATAATATAAAGTATGCTTCTGTTCTGTACTGCATACAATATAGACAATACAATCTAAAACAACTAAATAAAATTCCATGGACATAAATCAATAATTACCTTTGTTGAACTCTTAAGTTTACGTTTATTTACGAACTTAGGTCTCTAATAAATTACGAATAAATCAGTAGAATTATATAGTGGAAGTTAAAATCGCGAGTTTATAGAGCATATAAATTGCTTATCGAGCATTCGCTTTTGTCGATCTGTATTACTTCAGACGAAACTGTCATATTAAACCAATGTAGTCGTAGTCTCCTATCTCTAATTACTACTGCGTTGCTTACCCAGAAATTAATCGTCTAAAATTCTTACTTAGTAAGTCAATCAACACGCCTGGGATGTAATGTTAATGTGCAATTCATATTAAATGTTCCCAATGCAATATCAGCAACTACATAACTAATTTTATAGTCCGTTTATTTATTTAGTTAGCTAGCTAGAATTTACCAAACAGGTTTCATTGGATATTATCATAACACTATAAAGCTAACCCATCGTCCTGGGTGAGCGACATGAGTCGACGCGACACGATGTACTGCGACACAATACGACCATATTAAATACCATACTGATTGAGGCGACAACGCAGGACATGAATGCATGCAACGACCATTTGATATTTTCGCGTCGGGTTGAATCGCGGCGCGTCGCGTCGCCTTTGTCGTTCACCTTGGACGACAGGTATATAAGTGATTTTTCCCGGTTCATTGCAAATATGTTCCTTTAAAAATCGAAAATAGATGAACGATGTTCAGTAAAATCTATACTCAACGCGGATAGTGGGTGTCCTGAAATAGCGCACATGCTATATTTATCCTTAAAAAATAATTGCTGTAGTTTAGGTGCTGACAGTTATTGAGATGCATAAACATCTCATCTTTGCTATCCCAAGTTTAACGCAACCGTAGTATGTAGTTACCGAAGGGTTACATCTAAATTAATTTTGAGAGTTACGTAACCCTATCAGAAAAA
>DWJN01005263.1:0-11631 GCA_018248895.1 Carystus phorcus
AAACGAATTTGTCTTTGCCAAAATTACAAACGAACTGTCAGCAAGGTGGGTCACGAATCAAATGGTTCGATAGTACAAATACACGGATCCCTAAAATCTTTATCTACATGTAGCAGGTTTTGTTTTCGTTTTGTATTCAATATTCTTTGTAGGATGCTCGACCGAGGGGGTGGTAAGTGTTTGGCAATCACCCAGCGAATCTCGTACTCGATTGACCCCCAGTATCAACAATTCACGGTACTAAGAACGAATATAGAACAAATTATTTATATGCAGAAAGACTTAAATTTAAAGTAATAGAGGTTTCAGGAAATCCTTAGAAAGGAGCTCTTAAGTTTGATATTCAATATCGTTACACTACTTAGATATCTCTCAACCTGGCTGTAAGCCAAACGTTCCGTTCGTGACCAAAAGGCACATTACTCGACCTTCCATTTCATGCAACTCTCGGATTTAATTTGTGTGATAAATGGCATTAAATCTCGGTTCTGAGATGTGAAATAGTGAGTGGCACTCTTTGTCGTCGAGGAAAAATTTTAATATGGTTAAGATCTATAATTAGACAGCGAACATCTTTCTACTGAAGCTACAATATTGTCTTTTAAAATTTTGTTTTATCACCAAAAGGATGACTTTTTGATGTAAGAGGTTTTACGACACTGTAACTCATGAGTCGTTGTAACCAAGTTTAGTGTTATTTCTTGTCGAACATATGTATTGATACATTGGTTTAGCGGTTACGGTTTGTCAAAAAGTAAAAGATAAATTTCGCGTGGTCATAGGAATTAGCCTCAGCTTAGCTTACGGTCGTAGCCCGCCTGGCTAGCTACTATTCTTTTACTCGACTCCGCTGACGTACGATTCGTCTAGTTACTGCTGGGGGCTTGAGAGTCAGTACTTTCTTTCTTCTTCTATCTTCTTCTTCTTGCTAATGTCCATGGGCGATGATTACCACTTAGCATCATGTGGCTATGTCGGATAGTTACATATAAATTTATTAGAGGAAGAAAAAAAGAATATAGGTATCGCAAAAGATTGAAATAAATTATATATATAAGTGTCAGTGTTCCCGTTGGGTTATAATGTAGGCGTCTTCAAGGCAAGATCGAATAGGCATCTTTTAACTTAGTGCGCTCACCATCCAAGGCAACATCAGGCAGTATAATAGTCAGTATTCAAACTCAAACTCAAATCATTTATATCATGTAGGTATTTATAAATATACTTATGAAACGTCAAATATTTTGCACCGTTTCGGAAGGGTGCTTTAAAAAAAGGAGTAGAAACAGAGAAAGAAACTCCTCAGCACATCTTTTAAACAATATTGAGTCTATTAACAGTTATAAAAACTTAAATAGCTTTACAAATACTGATTTATGTATTAATTTACATAGTGTAAATAAAAAGAGTCAAAATCTTCCTAAAATCTCGGTACAATGTCGGATGATGAACCAATTAAAACCAACTAACTAATTCAAACATAAAATGGGTCACATCTTTTTTTGGTTCCCGCTATAACCCTGACGTAACAGGTAATAAAAAATTATCTTCGTCGGGTCTGTGCCAGATCACCGTTTCATCCTATCATACAAATTTAGAACTTGGCTGTGATAAAGAGTCAGGACGACGCTCGTTATCCGGCAGAATACCCATTCGAATGCATTTTCCGGAAATCTCATTCCAACTCAGAAATGCGTCTACGTTGTTCGATTCGCAAAAAAATCAAATTGAAAGTTCTTCTCAAACAATTGATAATCATATTGTTATGATGATATTCTACCTTATTTAGACTCTTAATCCTTCTTATACTTTTACCCGTATGGTGTTTGTTATGTATATACTTATATGTATGTTCTCATTATTATATGAAGTATGTATCTGCTTGTTTATTTAAGTATTAATGTATATATATCAATTTGGATCACTTCATGTCATATTGTTGCCCCCCCCCTACCTTAGCTCATCTATATACTTTGTCCTTCGCTCAAAGGTTGTCTGGCAAAGATCGCTACTATAGCGATAAGACCACCGTATTGTGTAAATTCTGTGCAAACTTCTTTCTGTTAATAATAGTTACATGATTAATAATGTTATAGATTAGTGTGCACAATAAAGTATGTTGTATTGAATTGTATTCTACCAGATACTACGTCTTATCCAGACAAGACCATTTTACAAAGAGCACAAAAATCCCAAAACCATTATCCAAATTTCGTAATTACTTTAATTAGGAACTCTTAACTATTCAAAAAAATCCCTCAATCCTCAATGAAGGCCGTCAAGAACTACGTAAATGTAATTTAATTTTCAATGCGCATCTAAACCGGATGGTAGCTAGGGATGCTTATTAATGAACTGACTCAGGAAATTTAGGACGGTGTGGAATGAACTTATGAAATAACAAGTACGGACACGGCAATCCATAATAAATGAAGAGAACTAAACCGGGAGGCTACGAATACCGTAGTGTTTGAAATGCGTAAGTAAGAAGGACAAGTCGGGAAGACGAGATAATTATGGAAGGTTTATCTTACGTGTATAAAGTAACATGCTATACCTGATATGTGGAATAGCTTCATAAGATACGGCTAATGATGATTGATTACTCTTATTTTATCATAGATAAATTTATCGTTACTACAAGCTTCTACGCAAATTATAGATATAGGGCGGACTTAGTAGGATGAGTTAGTTCAATAGCTTTTTTAAATGCAGGACCAGGTGAGTATTTTAGGATGTTCTTCAGATAAAAAATATTCATTCAAGTTACAAGAAATCTGGGAATCGAAGGGATAATTGCTTATATTTAAACACTATTTTTAATATTAATTTTATCACACATATTCGTAATTACAATCATTCTTTTCTGTTGTCAACCTTTTAATGACCTACTACACGGCAAAGGACATTGAGAAGACCTAGAGCATACTGCACCACGCTGTTCCAATGCGAATCGGTGCAGGGGTAAGTGGCCAAACCAAGTGTAGGAAGTATTCATGCTGCCTGAACGTCTCAAACATGCCTAACAATTATTATCTACTATAAAAACAACTGGGACCGACGGCTTAATGTGCCCGTCGAAGTTCGGAAGTGCTGAAGAAATTTTTACCACTAGCAGTTTTTATTCTCCTACAGACCGCGCCTGCAGTTACTTAACCCCGTCGATTACTTAAAACCGCCGCGAACCGCCGGACTGTGAGTGATTCGTATATATTTAATCGTGACAGCGTCGCCGTGCAAGACTTAGGATTCTGACTGAAAACTATGAATTTTGAACATCGTGTAAATATTTCATTGCCGAGTGGTGAATACATTCGAAGTGTAAAGAGACTTAAGTCTCGCAAACTCTTCTAATTGTTCTCGAGAAATGGTCTTAAACATTGGAAATAAACATGGAAATAAGGACTTAGCAACAAAATATTTTTTCGAATGGTCATACTGTTCTGTTGGATAAGTACATTCATTTCGTATTCACAAGACTGCCCACCGATTTGCGACTTTTTGTCTTATTACAATGAAGTAGCAAGAACAGCTAAATTTGTATTCCTTCGAAAGAAAAATTGTAAATGAGCTTGGGACTGTTTATTGGATTTAGTAATTTTCCTGGCAGTTAGATATGAGTAATACGTAGCCCTAGATTTAGAAGAAATGTAAACATACGTACACGGACAGCAATGTGATAATTTAAAAAATATTTATTTGATCATCTCATACATATATGCGAGGTGGTTTTAGATAATGCTACTGAATATTTTATCTAAAACAATTTCCTTTCGTTTTTTTAAACGTAGAATCGAGACGGAAAATCAAGAACACTATCGTATTTATAATATATGTATCTATAAATAATTACCCGTAGGCTGATCAGTCCTGTTATTTTATGCCTATACCGCTATCCAATTTCCGGCGGGATGTCATTATACTCGTATTTCTTTGAGGAAGGCCTTTCGACTGCGATCTAAGCGCAAACAACTTTATTATGAACAGTGAAAACGTATGAAGTCACTATCTAATTAAGTTATACTAGTTGTAAATAATAAATTTCATTTGGAGTTAAGAAGAAATGGAATCTGTCTTGAATCCAACGAGGGATGGCATCAATTGCTCTAGACTTACCTACTTTTTAATTAACACGCTTTAAACTAGTGCTCACTTATAGCATGTAGTAAGTATAGTAGGATGATGATCTCGCCACTAATTCTATAAATATTTCATTGCTCACCACATATTTAGACAGACTCACTCAACTCGTCGTACTCAACTAATGGTTCTTCCATCAACTTCAGGCTACATAAGCCTATAATACACACACATACTACTTCACACTATCAATAGACACAAGTTCGCGCGACTTGCATTGAAATGAACTATTCTTCTAGTTGGTAATATTCTAGAAATATTGGTCTGAAAATTTAAGAAGTGAAAAGTACTTTTCTTTATGATGACCCAACGAGCAATAGCAATTTGTTATACTAAATGCCAACATAACATCAAAAAGGCGATAATACGATGAGTTTCATAGGCGACAACCACGAGGAACGTATCTATAAAATTTTATGTCATATTCACGTTACCAACTCCACGCAATCGCCATAAATAAAATGCGCTATAAAATAAAGCGACAACAGTAGAATAACATATATATTTAATATGTATTGTAAAGTATAATTTAACATACTTTATCCGAGTATTGCAGTAGGCTACGAATTAGTGATCTGCTACGATTTAATTTAAAAAACTATTATTATATAATTATGTATATAAAAAAATAAGTTGTTGAATATGAAATGGATAAGGAAAAGCATTATAAACATCCGTTGAAAGTTTGTAAACAAATATTTTTATTATTTTATTTTCATTACTCAATTTTCTTACTTGCATAGTCTATGATAATCGTATTTAAGACTTCCGTGGCATTGAATTTTGAACGACAACATTGAATTGATTGTGGGTTTAAAGTAATTATATAAGTATTTAAATCTTTCATTACACTATGATTCCTAAATCCATAGATCTACAAGAAGATGGTTTGTAAAATTAATAATTAATATTTAATAATCCTATCTCTTATACTATATTAACAACGTATTCGTAACGTCACGTAAAGTATTTTGATTTTTTAAAGAATTTTGACTATCTGTCTACTTCATATTATGCAGGATATTTAAGATATTTGTTAGTAACGGTACGGGTCATAGCCTAGAAAAGTGTTCATGTTGGGAAATGGACCTGTAGTTGTTGTGCAGTTTCTTGGTACTTTGTTAGAGAACTATAATTTGTACTCTAAAGTTGGCATACATACATAATATTTGAGGCTAACCTGCGCTGTAAAGTGTGTTTATGAAGTCTGTTAAAAGAAAATATGCGATGTTTTCCAAGTTAACAATTCTTCATTCTTCATTTATTTACTACAATACAGGAAAAACTAATTAATGATTTCTTCCAGATACCCTTTGGGAAGATGAAAGAGGGAAAGATCTATATGATGTTGTTACAGTGTCATCAAATTAATAAAATAAATATAACGGTATGGGTAAATATAATTCAATAAATATAAGAACAGCTTTAAATTTTTAATTATTTAATTCATATTTGTATAACATGTACCGTGTTAGCTTGAATTTGTTTGTCGCGCTTATTTATTGAATTTATTTATTTATACTTTTAATTTCACGATAACTACTAAAATATTCATTTAAGATATTGGGTATTTGTTGGGTACCAGACGATTTAAAGAAGAAAAAAAAAACTATACATAATGTATGTGATTTATTCTAACATGTGCAGGTCACTTACCTTAATTTACCCTGATGATGCACCGTTTTGGAGCTAAACATGTGTTGGTAATGGTATGTATGTTGTTATATAATATTATTTATTGTAACTGTATGTTTCCTTTTATTGTTATACGGGAGATGGTACGCATGTCCACGGTTTGAGGCATAGTATAATAATCCGAACTTAATAACAAAAATTTCTTCAAACATTCAACAACGAGTACATATCTCAGTAAATAATATGTCTAATCCATAACAACTTATTAGGGGTCAATATATTAGATTATCACACAATTTCTTAGATTTCCTGTCTCCTACCTTGAGCCTTGAATGTAATAACGACTTTGAAACAAATTAAAGCTTTACTTTCAATCGTCAAAGGATTAATTAGTTTCACTGAAAGAATTTCCAATGAAGAATTTTAAGGAAGATGCTGACGACTGAAGGCCAATGATAACCTTTAAAAGTATTAATGTCCATGAACCCTTACGAAACATAAGCAATTATTGTTAAACTTTTCGCATAATTTACATAAGTACATGCGACCCTCTAAATGGCATATGTAACAAGTGTATCCAACGATCTTCAGGACATTCTCAAGTTAAAAAACGACCGTGCCCTAAATTTCACGCTGGTACTAATACAGCGAGGGAATTATGCATGAAATTGGACGTAATAAGAGTTTGACTCGATCTAGAGAGTGATTGTACAAAATGACGTAATCAAAAACATTGTTGTCGTCATATTTGTAGCGAGTTTATTTTATGGGGCGGATTTGGAGGGTAATTTTTCAAATCTTACTCATATTGCAAAGGATATTGCTCTGATGTTTCTCTCAGATAAGCTCACTCTGTAGGGGCGCGAGGCGCGGTGACGTAATAGATGCCGACATTATTACCGATCTGCGTAATTTGTCATTCGTATAATTTGACTCGCGTGTGCGGACAGTGCAGTATATTTTCCTTGTTCACTAATCGCTGCGTAATCATGGATTAATACTGATTGCTTTCGTCGAATGATTAATGTGAATAATATAATATATCATATGGTTTTTTTTGTAAAAGGATGTGAGCATTTTATACATCTGAGATCAAGATTAGCTGTGATTAACACGTATTATTAATTATTATTATTAAGATTATTTGTCGTTTTTAAATTTTTGTACGTAAACAATTTTAATTCATTACAATATTGTCAAAACTAAAGTGTAACCTTCATTGTAGAATATAGAGAATTACTTTATAATTATAGACGTAGAGACATTTAGCACTAATAAAAAGGCACGTCAGAATATTATCAATTATTTATTTAATAAACGTAATTAATTGTGTAAATTTATGTTAGTTTTTTGTTATTTTTATTTATTGAATTTTATTTTTCATTTGTGTAAGTTAAAAGTTCTATATGTAGCATTTACAAATAATCGTAACTAATACCATCAATAAGTCGTTGAGGTTTAATAATGTGGTCGTGATAATGTTCTATGTACTGTAAAGTGGCTACTTTTAAACAATAATGGATACTTAAAATGAAAATACTCGTACATAGATTATTTTATCGTTAAAATACTCAACCTACAGTATCAAAATACAGAATTTCTGCTTATGGGCTTTAGAGAATAGTGAGTCCTTTTGGAAAGCAATCCATTCACAATAGCCTTTATTGTACAAAATGAAATGTCAACGTACGTAATATATAGGACAAGCGCAATGTACACTTTGTTCTGATATATCGCAAGTGAAATTGGATGAGTGGAAGTGTTGACGTTGAAACTATTTCGTTAATGGAAATCAATAAAAACCATATCGTGTTCCAATGAAATATACAAATACGTTTTTGTATCAGCAAACTGAAAATTTGTATAACAAACTCGTTCTTCTTTTGTAGTCATTAGCAGTTGAACTGACCAAAGTAGCAGCATTCGTCTGTAATACTTAGGAAATGAAAGCTTCCGATTTCGGCTGGCCACTAATACTTCAACTAATCAATTGGAGCAGGGTAGTGGAATATCAATGATTGAGGAGAGCCGTGCCCTGGTTATCGTTATCAAATAAGGCACAAAAGTTTCTTGATTAATGAAAATCAATTCCAGTTATTAACTTATATCAGAAGGATATCTGGCTTGGTAATAGCCCCTACTCATGAGTTGCGAACTTACTTATCCAACAAGCTGTAATGGAAAAGCGGGACGGAGTAACCTCTGCTCCCTTCTTAAGGTGCCATCTTCTATCGAAGGTCGGTGATTACAATGGCGAATCCACTGGAATTCCACTGGAATTCCACTGGCGAATGTTCTTCAGCCAGGGGATTCTTCAGGAGTCAGGTCAGGTTCCTCTAGGGCTCTTCAATTACGAAATGGGATCTATCCTGTAACGTAAATTACTAATTAACTTATTATTGCTCACAAATGTTAATCAAGGGGTCTAATCATGTTTATGAAACTAACTTAGTACTTCATTAAAACATTTTTGTTTTAGTTGTCCTTTTTTCTAATTAATCATTATCATATTAGCCTTTTTCAATCCACTGCTGGACTTAGGCCGTTCCTAGGCAGTGTCACAACACGATCCTCCTCTAAACTCATTTATCTGGTACCACCCTTAAAGTCCACCACCTTCTTAAAGTCGTCGGTCCATCGAGATGGTGGACGGCCCACGTTCCGTATACCATTTTGCAAATTGGATATTAATGTACCTACCAATTTGTAATTGATAATATAAACAAAATATAAAAGTGGTAAGTCAGCAGAAACTTCATGACTAAGTTCTGAAAATTACCTATATCAAAAATCTTCAGCAATAAATACGCCATTTGCAAATTCGCCACCATTTATCACACAAATTAAATATCAGGTTCGTGTGAAGCGAGAGGTCGTGATGTAATCTGCTCGCAGCGGATTAAACTCCTGGCTTAAAGCCAAACTAGGAGACGCTGAAATAGAAATCCGTATTGAGTATGGAACTAAAATACCACTACTTACTCGTATGCGAGGATAACTTCCATGCATCTCGATAGTTGCGTAATTTCCTCTCATCTCTCTTCCACGCTCTAAGTATGTAAAATAATGAAGACGATATTTGGCAAAGCTGTTGAAAAGAATGTTCATTTTTGTTGCCAAGTTTTACTTGGCCAATTTGTATGTGATAGCCACTTTAAACGTGTTATTATGTATTTGAATCTTTTACTACAATAAGTGCAGTTTTCCAAATGATTGTTCAAGTTATGAGAATTTACAACTGTTATAAAAATGTATAAAATTAAGGTTTAATCCTGAAAAAGCTAGGCGTTGTGACAAGATCTTTACTTGTCTTAATAACTATTTAAATGTATTTAGGTAAGCTTCCAATATTGACCTGCTTTTGAGGGTTTCGTTTTCATTACTTAAGAACTTAAGTTTGTGTAGAAGTTTGTATTGATTTCATGTGGGTTTAGGAACAAATAAAAGTCAGATAATTAGTGACGTTTGTTGCATGTATCGAAAAGTTAAATGACTATTAACTTATTGTTTTTATACGTATTGATTACCCATTAAGATCATTTATTACATTCAATTACGAAGTAAAAAAGTATTTATGTTTTGGACACTCGAGTTCAAAGTTTTGATAAAACAAATTAAATAATAAACGACGATGGCAGCAGGTGTTGGGAACAGCCAGATTTAGAGATCAATTTGTACCTGAATATTGATGTTTCGCTGTCGGCTTAAAATTGTGATGAAAAATTTAAGTAATTTATTGAGATCAATAATCTAGGTGATTTATTTGAAATCTTTACATGCCAGAAATACTAATGCGTAGATGGTTTGACTGTTTATTATATTGATTATATGATGTACTTAAGAAGCTCCATTCATTTGTGTGTCTTACCGCCGGTCTCTCAAAGGCTGATTAATGAAAAATTAAGTATTAAACTGTCAAATCTATCGTTAAACATCAATTGGGTTGCTGAAAACATATTAAATCACTTGATTTTAGTTAAACAGAGCTATCAAATTCACTTCCAAATTGTATGCGATATTGCGATTTTGTTTAATGATTTATTAATGTCTAACCAACATTTCAAATACTCGAATTGATTTGATATAGCTCTTAACTCAGTATGACTGTTAGGTCGATAAGATTTGATTAAACTTTTGGAAAACTCTCCAAGTAATAACAAGTTAATTGCAGTTTATTCCTAAAATTGTTTAGTTGCTTGTCTAGCTATTTTTATTTTCTAGATTTTCTTCTCCTAATGTGTCGGTTATGTCTTGGTTGAATGAACGATTAGATGACTATGGTCAATGTTTATCACTAAATTATATTATACTTTTCTCGTGTTTGTCACCTATTAAAAAAGATACGGGAATATTACGTAGTTGTATATATTATAAAAGGTAAGAAGATATGTAAGAAACAATCTGAATAAGTTGAAATGGTGAACATTGAGTCCGTAAATAATAAGTACCTATATAAGTTAGAGATTGATTAAAATTTGAAATCTATCCCAAGTTTTAGATTATCCGTTTAACAAGGGTCGAATTCCAAAAACACCCACCTAAATTCTACGAATTGGGTAAGCGTCGTATAATAAGGAATTTCCTTTGAGGGCGTCATAAATTATTACCAGAACATACATTACACAAGAGTGCACCGTCGATCCCGGTCTAAACAGTTGGAAGCTACAAGGGAATATTAATACTACAAAATCCATTTCAGCGTGAAATATTGAACGCTCCCCGAACTAGCAGGAGTTTGATAATTTCCATTGCTTTAGCAACGACGTAGGAGACCATGAAAATTCCCTCCTTTGTATACCTAAGCAAAATTTCGTATGTTAACCAAAGTTGCTCTATATACTACTGGTTAACTTCTAATCTACTTAGGTAGAGGTAGGTAGTAGGTCGTTATTAGTAACGACAAATAAAATAGTGTATAATGATAATAATATGTTAAATGAATGTTCACAACATTAGATTTCTATCCTAAAGTACTAGAGTCGAGAAGGTGCAATGGGCAATTGTGTTTGTAAACTACAAATACCTGAGGCAAAAAAATATTCTTCACATAAATGTAGTTACTTGTATGCTCGCGAGTTTTTTTACACAGCTTTTATTAGTTGTTATTTAAAAAAAAAAGAGTGACGTAATTTTACTTATTGTGTTCCGCTTATCTTGATTATTTTCGATATTCATAACACATGGTTTTCTATGGCGATAATAAATCGATATTTTATGTAAAATTATGGCACTTAAATAATTGTGCATTGTCGTGAAAACCAAACTTGTTTGTCAAGCTTCAACAGAAATGGGTCAAATTTAGTTATAGACGGATAGGTGAAACTAAAGAAAAGTTTGTAAAAAGGAAATTAAACTTAGTTAGTTTACTTAGTACGTTTGGTAGAAACAGGACAACAGGAACGTCAATAATGTTTTAATTTTTTTAAGTGAATAGCTGACAAAAATTACGGACGAACCACATTATGGTAAGTGGTCATCGCCGCCCATGGTCAGTAGCAACACGATGCGTTGTCGGCCAAGGAAGAAGAGAAAAGAGAAAGATACTAAACAACTTGTGCGGATCTGAGTACACTATCCATTAATATCCGGTTTACAAAGCAAACCATACCAAAGCAAGCGAGCTCGCTTTGCGAACGGCTCTTGAGAAAGCATCGCGGCGAGGTCCAAAATTAGACGGGCGAAGTGAGCTGAAGTATGTGAGTAAGTTGTATTGAAAATTATTTTAGGCATCTGCTTGAAATCTTCGAAGCAAACCGTGTGTTTGTGAAGAAAAACATGGT
Source organism: Carystus phorcus (assembly GCA_018248895.1). Lineage (NCBI taxonomy): Eukaryota > Metazoa > Arthropoda > Insecta > Lepidoptera > Hesperiidae > Carystus > Carystus phorcus. The sequence continues at coordinate 11,556 of DWJN01005263.1, forward strand.
CATAAACGCCTGGTAACGAAGTTCTCCATGAAATGCGATGTTTGCTAATAGCCTGAAGCTCAGTGACTGTAGTCAA
>DWJN01005264.1:0-11631 GCA_018248895.1 Carystus phorcus
GTGATGTAGTCTTGGGTGTCAAAGCGCATTAACCTAGTGGAAGCCTAATTCACTCTTGATTTGAAGACATTAACATTATAATCAGACGGGAACACCGACGCGGGCAATTTATTCCACTCCGTTACAGTACGTATTGTAAATGACGATATACACAAAATTCACCCAGACTCGGAGATGGTTGAAAGATATTTTTTTATTTTTTTTTAATTGTATTCCGTCGTTCAACTCGCTTATTCCGTAGTTGGCCTTAAGCTGTGCTCGCAACGGTTATTGTGGCAAATACTGAACGTTGGTAAGGCAGTTTCCTGATTAGTTGGTACGTCGCGACAATACTAGCAATATTGCTCGGCCATTCGAGCGACAAGGGATATAAATGAAGGTATCGTTTATTTTTATAGCAGTGTTGAGCGGCCACTTATCATTACCAACTTCGCGTTGGAGGTCAGTAATAGTGGGTGGAATAAAACGAATCTAGAGGCGGTAAAAGTAGTGATTCATGTTTCAGAATTTATAATAATTATTTTTTAGAATTGAAAGAAATCCCATCTGTACATCGTACATGCCAGAAAATTCCAGATCTTGATATCCATTCAGATAACTTTGTGAGTTTAAGGTCCAAAAGATGTCACAACCTAATTTGTCATAGCTTACGTTTTACTTAAGAATTACTCACGTTGTTAATTTGTGTTAAATTAATTACATATTCCAAGCCATTTTAATGACAATTTAATTTTTATGACATTTTGAATTTATAATTATCTATATATTAATCTTCACAACTTTTGTATTTTTAATTTTGACAAGCGATTTGTTTTAATTTTACTAGACGTTCCAAGTATGCTGTCATTACCTTATAATCATAAGAACAGTTAAAAATTGTTAAAAATTAAATACTTACTTACACTACATAATAATGTTACTGTTACTTTTGTTGGTCATCCAGTAAAGAAATAAATGCCATATGAGTTTAAATTAGTGATATTACAATTTATTATAACATACTTGAATGTTTTAATATGGTTGGAGTTTGTTATGTTGCTATAAGTAATAGTATCTAAGTGACGCCTGGTTCCGTATGTAGGAATAGAAACTTGCGCGTTTCTTGCTGTTTCTTTCGTCTACGACCATTTACAGTGGGAATTTGTTGGAGCGATATCCAGCATCGAATACATTTAATTTATTTGCAAGCCACCTGGTAGTTTGAAGTTGAATGAGTGGTTGTGTCCAAATACCATCAGCTCCTCCGATCCAAATCGTTTTCATGGGCTAACACTATCATCGTCAGTGTCTTTAAATTGTCTGAATCAGAGCTTTAAAAAAAAAGCAAAACTTAATAGTTCACTTCAGGCTTTCTTCAGGCCACCATTAAGTAATATTGTAGTATACGAGTATGATGCAATAAATCCATACATATAATAAAACTGTAACAAATCGCTGTCTATACATGACAAATATATTTAATAATTCATAATGGGGTGCCTTTATATACCCAAAATTAATATTTTTTCATTTTGTCTGTATATCTGAATGTTAGTGCACGTTAATCTCAGAAACGGCTTTACTTAACATTTAGTGTCTTTTCATTTAAATCAATTAACAAATAAAAAAGTTATCTCAATGTATGTCAATCATTAATTGATTGTGACACGAAACGAGGTTTGCCGATTCACCTAGTACTGAATATAGCCAGGACCGTTGGTCTAATCAGCTGTCAAAACGAAAAACTATTTTGTAATGTCTCCCACCAAAACGTACTGCGCTCGCAGATTCTTAACTTATTCCTCATAAACATGTGTACGTAATTGTGCTTATTAATTTCTTTATAAAGACCAGTTATTAAATGAGTGAAATCACCACCATGTTATAAAGTCGATGTGACGTTCGCACTCGTCAGCAGTTTAAACTTATGTGTCACGTTCATCCGGATGCAGCATTTTATCGAATCAGCACTTAATACTGCTGATGTTAAGTCAATTGACGTAATAACATTTCTATTTAATTCTATTTTATTACTTGCTTAATCAAAACGGTACCTGATTTCTGAGGGAGGTTTCTTTTGTATGAAATAACTAAAGGTTTTAATGTTTAGAAGCTTAAAATATACTTTATATGGAGTGAGCTTAAAATGCTTCTAAATTTTGTTTTCGGCTAAAAGTAATGTATTTTTTTATTGCTTTAACATCGTTCCGTACGTTCGTTATGTTTACGTTAGTTGCTTTCCTTGGCCGATAATGTATCAGTAAAGCCTTTCGGAGTCGCTGTTGTTCATGGATGGCAACCATTTACCATCATGTGTATTTATATAAAAATATCGTTCCACATTAAAACGAGTTACTCAAATAAAACTCTTGGTATTGATCGAATAGTTAATAAAAAGAATTATTTACTTAGTGGGATAAATCAAGACAGTGTCTAAATTTCGTGTAAATGTAATTAATTTTGAATGTTTGTACTTTCCAGGTGCACATAGTTTGTGGCGGCCCGGCGCGCGTGAGTTGCGCGGCGGCGCCGCCCGTCCCGCGCCGCGCCTGCATCGCACTCACTGGAGCACCTGCCGACACGGACCCCGCACCGCCTGCGCCCCCTCATATTCTAATCGTACGCGACTACCCCCAGAACCAACCGACAACACCCACACCTCAACCTTCGAGTTCTCAACCCCGCGCACCTCCTCCGCTAGATTACCGTGGCGTCCCGAAGTTACCGCTGCCGGAACAGTGGCTTCACAAGCGACCTTTCGAGTACAAGTACGCCGCGATACCTCGCCCTTTAGCTCAAATTGTTGGTGCAGATTTGGGAGCAGATTTATCCAGGGAATCCCGCGCAAAAAAGTACAGCGCGACTCGGTCTCCCTCTTTAGAAAAAGACGACAAATCTCCTTTTGTAAGCAGCGCGAAGTCAGATCGATCGGACGTTTTTGGTTTCGATCCAGAAGCCGTGAAGAAATTAGCTGAAGATAGAGTAGAGAAACCAGAGGAGATGGGCGAAAGAGCGCCAGCGTCCCCCGGCGATGATCAAGATATGTCGCCGGGTAATCTGAGAAGATTTCGCTCAGTGAGCACTAGGCTTAACATGTGTAGTGTCAATGAAAATCCGTATCTTGAAGGTCAACAAGAAAGACTAGAGATGCAAAACTCCCCTAGAGTTGTCGAGTGTAGTTCTGCAAAAGAAAAATCTTCAGGGACTAAATTTGATTTCTCACCTAAAATTTTAGCCGATACCATGACTTCGCCACGATTTTTCACTCCACCCGAAATGGCGTCCCCAATGTTTTTCACAGAACCTTCACCGAAATCGGTTTACTATGACACCGTAAGATCTCCGAAATTTTTCCCCGAAACGCCACGGGATGCAGAAGTTCCTCAGTCTCCTAGAGCTTTAGGTGACCATTTGAATAGAGCTAACGGTTTATCGGATAAGCCGAGCTCTAAGCCTAGTTCACCGAGAGTACTTAGTGCTCGACCTAGCCCTAAGGTACATAGTTGTAATAAAGAAAATTATTTTACTTTTGATCACGTGAGCGTCGCTGAAGAAGGCGCAGTACGAGTCTCGCCACGACCTAGAAGATATGGTGGAAGAAATTCAATAGAAAAAGAACGTTTCACCCCACCTGCTGACAAAGAAACCAAAAAGTACAGAAGGCACAATAGTTGCGATACAAACTACAAAAATATAGAATTGAACATTACGAAGCGTGATGATAACAAAGAGACTGAGGCCGGGACTAATGTAGAAGTAATAGAAAAGGACGTAGTTGATTGCTGTGCCAAAATCGATTCGTTAGAAATGGAAACGAAGGAAGTTGATAAACCAAACGAGCTGATGCCGAGCCATTCGAATTCGGCACAAGCGAGACGACAGAGGCTAAAATCGATATCTCTCGACTCCGATAATGCCAAAATAATCGAACAAAATCTAGGTTTACCCATAGCGAAGCAGATGAAAGATCAAATGAATGAAGCATATAAAAATCAGGATGTAAGTGCTTCTTTTGAGAGCATGGAACAAAGGTATCCGAAAACACCTTCGAAGGAACGGCCGATGTTTAAGTTCGACGTAGAGCAAAAAGTTAAAGTTGAGGAGGAGGAGCCAAAATCTCCAGATCTTAAGCAGAAGAAAAGCTTACGGCAAAGTGCCACGCAGTCTTTCTTGGATATGCCAAGATTTTCTCCAAAGGAATTCGAAATTACGGTCACATCAGATGATGGTGCCACGACCTCTGCTGAAATGCAAACGAAACGAAAAGGTAAAAATTTACGAAATTTAACTATTGATCTTACGAAACGAGACAGTGATTTGGAAAAGGAGCTATTGGAATTCGAAAAATTGTATACTAATGCAGAGGAAAAGAAAGTGAAGACACCTACATTAAAAGTAAAAGCCACATCGCTCGATTCTTCTGAAACGGTCAATTTATCGCTGCCTCAAAAGAAATCGTTGGAAGTACCTCAAAATTCAATATCCGTACCTAATACACCGAAAAGGCAATTAAAACGAATTTTAGCTCAAAAAAATATAAAACACGATTTTTCTGGAGGTAAATTTGGCCATAATTCTATCCAATGCACGGCCGACCAACGTCGCCTTTACATGAAGGGGCAAGATAGTGGGATCTTTTTGAGGGAGAATCACGCCAGCCTAATGCTCTATCAACCTGGTCCATCCCGTTTGGCTCCCCGTGCGATGGGGTCTTTCGATGAAAATATGTCTGATTTTGCTGAAAATGCGCCAGAAATCAACATTTCAGGAGCCGATTGTCGTCAAAACTTTCATGCGGATTCTAGCCAAACTCTAGGATCAAATCTTTTAAATTACAAGCAAAATTTGAGTGTTTCCAGTACAAATCTTAAAACTCTTCCCGAAGGAGTACCTTCAGACGATTTTGAACCTAGTGCAGAGGATGAGAAAATAGTGAAGAAATTGCACAGACGAAATTCTAATCAAAGTTTAATGCTCAGTACTCATAGCTTGCAAGGTTCTAATTGTTCTCTAAGCAGCGCTGGTGCATCGTGTCATAATTTGGCGACAGTACGAACAAGCATATCAAACTTTAGTTTAAATTCAGATAGCAGGCAAAAGAAATTATCATTAGAAAGAAGAGATTCTAACGCATCTATGGCTCCTGACTATGTGACACCGACTACCCGAGTTATTTGTTCATCTAACACAAATTTATCTGGAGAGGGATCTAAAAATTGCTTACTACAACGTCGAGGGTCAAATAATAGTCTTACTTTAAACATACTGTCAACTAATAACTTGAGTAGGCATTCTAGTAATAGTTCTCTGAACAAAGACGCCAAACTAGTCCAAAAGAAAGGTCTTTTAGAACGACGAAGTTCTAACACTAGTCTGACATTAAACATCAATACATCAAATCCTCAACTATCTACGAATAAAGGCTTGAGTATTTCTAATTATAACCTTAACGGATCAACTTGCAATTTGAGCAGGTATAATAGTAATCACAGTATAGACACCACAGAGCCACCACGTAAGGGTATTTTGGAAAGACGAAGTTCCAACACCTCCTTGACATTGAACATCCAACCTCAGGAGCCTAGGGATTTGGAAATTGATGAGACACTGATAGACGCAAACCTGACAGACTTGCCTCACAGAGATAAGCATAGGAAATCACTAAGCACGGAAAATCTCATGCCAAAATCTTATAAAAACCGAATGCGGTTGCATTCGTCAGATAAAGGTATAGGTTTCGGTTCGCATGACAACTTGTGGTCAAATTCATTTACGACCGAACAGGATTATCCGCAAAACTTGACATATGTGTGCGGAGATCAAGAAAATGAAATTATTTACGCGTTTGGCCGACAAGATGATCCAAACTTTCAGCCAGGTTTCGTCCGTAACATCACCACGAAACCTTTGAGTCCTCAGAGCACATCAGAAGATTTCCGTCTGTATCTTGCGAATATGCAACATCTCCAAAATGCTTCCAGTGTTTTGACGAGGCAGCAATTGAAAGACTTGAATGAAGTTTTCCAAAATGGTTATTCCAATGTGCAATGCCATAGTACCTCGGAGGGTCAGCATTGCTGTTCTGGTCGTGTCGACTCAGATATTTCGAAAGAGAATCCTCAAATGGTGATTCCAGATCCAGTTGCAACACAACCGTGTTCTGAATACCAAAAAATGCTTCTGAGGAATTTACATCAGGACTTCTGGGATATGCCAACGAATTTTCAGGAAAAGCCGATAGTTTCAGGATCTCATCCAAAGAATAGATATAAAACTATACTTCCTAATGAGCACTCGAGGTTTATTCTTCGAGCAGAAGCCGGAACTACTACAGAGAGATACATCAATGCCAATTATATTAAGGTCAGTATTATTGTTTTTGTAAAATTACTGTATATAAAGTATGTATAGAGTTTAATTACAAGTTCAAATAAAAGTGCTTGTTTCAAGTTGGCAGTAGATACGCTTGACTTGATCCAAATATGCTTAAAGTATTTAGTCAAATTACTTAATAATATTATCCTAACACAAAGCCTTATCATTAAGCAATGACGTTTATTTTATGCCGTATTTACGTCGTGGTAGCGATTGTGGTTCAAAGTTCAATAATCACCTGTTTGATAATTCTATGTCGTGTTGAAAATTCTTAATAATATCTTTTAATGTTTCCAGGGGCATGAGTATACCAAAAACTGCTACATCGCAACCCAGGGACCTTTGCCAAATACGATCTACGACTTTTGGTTAATGGTTCATCAGAATACCGTGGACTTCCTTGCCCAAAGACCAGATACTCAATCGGGTATGCAGGGCATTCAAAAGATCGTCATGCTAACAAACTTCTTTGAAAATAATAGACAGAAATGCGAGAAGTATTTCCCGTTGGAAGTAAACGAGGAATTAAAATTTCAAAGCCCGGACGGTTCTGAAAATACGTCGACGTCTGACGAAGATGAGACGAAGAACAGTTTCCACATAAAAAATTGTGGCATGATCAAAAAATCTGGTTATACCATCCGGAAACTTGACGTCATTTACCACGAAGTGTCGTGCGGTGAAAAAAGTACTATATCCGTGTACCATTACTGGTTTCATAATTGGGCAGATCATAAGTGTCCGAAGGATGTGAATGCGCTTCTAAATTTGAGCTTGGACGTATTAAAACACGAGTGTTACGATTTTAGTGAACTGTGCGAAGAGACCGAGGAGCAGTGCAAGTGTAAAGATAGTCCGAAGCCGGACTCCAAGTTTGTGTTTCCTCCGCTAGAGGGCGGTAGCGTCTCTTGTCCTGTGAGCGTCAAGGTGACGTCTCCTTTAGACTTTTCCGTGGATACGTTGGCACCGCCGACTATAGTTCATTGCTCTGCGGGCATCGGTCGTACCGGCTGCCTGATCGCCATTCTCAACGGGGTGAAACAGCTGACAAATGAGCAGAAAGTCGACGTTCTTGGTATCGTATGTAACATGCGGCTGAACAGAGGCGGTATGGTACAAAACTCTGAGCAATACGAGCTGATACACAAGGTCCTGTGTTTGTTTGAACAAGCCTGCTTGCCAAGTTTATAGCGGGTAAGAGCTCGCCTTTAATTTACTTGTATTGAGAACTTGCTTTGACTGAATATATTTTTTAAAATAGGTTTTATAGCGATAAACACGGCTCGAAAACGATGTGATAAGAATGTTTTAGATATCAATACAAATCTTTTTTACGATTGAATATTGTTAGATACCCCATTGAATTCTGTGCTTGGACGATTCATTAAACTTCAGAACACTTTTCCATGAACTAATCTAATTGAGTTTTATTATTTGATATATTTTAGTATAAGCAAATGAAATCAACCAGGGTCCTATTATGCTTATTGAGTACATAAAATGCTGCACAAATTTCCCCTCACCTCGGAGTGTATACTATCAAATGGAAGTGTGCTTTTGGAGGAAAAAAGAAGACATACAAATGATAAGCTCATTTAAGCCCAAACAACCTCTCAATTAGGTAATATTATTACTTGTTACTACACGTTTTTTTGTTTATACAAATGACTTAAAGGAATATACAAGTGTTATAGGCTGTATTTATCTCATTATAATTTTGTGTACAAAATAAATTAGATTTGTATATAAACCAATTGTCCAAAAAAATCTTCATTTTGTGAGTGTTTTCACTGTAACTTGTATAATAAAAAATGTACTTCAATAGCAACCGCATGGTAAGTTATATGTATGTATATTTAAGTCAATTCTGTGTTTTTGAACAAAAGGCGCCAATGCTGTTGTATTATAAATATGGCGTCAAAAATTAAATATTCATTGTAGTGTAATAAGGGAACTGTTCACATAACTTCAGTATCACGATAATATAAAAAAACTAAGTTATGACAGTTTCCACATCGTAACACAGGAAGGCTATTGTCTTTATGTCTAAATAAATAAATCTATTTATGTTACAAGTAACTGTTATAAGTGTGACTATATATCGTTAGTGACTTTAACAATTGAATAACAGATTGGTCATAAGACCTAAATTTGTGTAACCTGTAGTAGTCCCTAAGCTAGGGCTGTCATGACTTATTACATTTAAAAAGTGTGGGGGCTTTGTTAGTAATTTTACTTTTCTCGTTCCTACTATTATATCTAGAGAAGAAATTTATTTTTATTGATGTATACAGAGTCATTATAAACAGTTTTCGCAACATAAATGCAATTTGGTAATAGGTTACATCTTGCACTTGTTCAAAACAAACATAAGACTAATATATTTTTTAAGAAAGGCCAAGTATTTTATTTTTTTGAAATATGTAAGACAATGGGCGAAAAATCTCATGACAAAACTTAAATTTTCTGAGATTTTTACCGGTAGGCTAAACAGAGATATTTAGTAGGATTCTGATTTAAAAACGTATTTATGCTAGCAACACTAGTAATAGATGTGGAAGAATATAGTTATTGGTTTATTATGTTTTATATATGAATTGATACTATGAAGTCATGTAAGTATACCCCGATTCATTTTATAAGTAAAACAAAATTAAATCAATTATATTTAGGCTATATTTGTTAATATTTTATTTCATGAAAAAAAGATAAATTTTAGATACTTGTTAAAGCATAATTTTATTCCGATATTAGTGTTGCTAGCACGAATACGTACGGGAGGGCATTCTTTGAATATTTAGTAAGTAAAATGTTTGTTTGGGTTTGCACAAATAGTTTTTAAATAATATTAATTGTAAAGGACTCTTGTGTATATTTTAATTTTAGTGCATAGAGTGACTTAAGCGAGGTAATTTATTTGTATGTAGATAAATTTAAAAGGTTATTATTTATTCCTAACAAAGTCGTAGAATAATTTTAGTCAGCATTTAATTGTACTAAAAGTAAATTATCGCTGTAAATAGAATGTACTGTGTGTTTAAATATATGGACATGTTTTTTTATTTTTATTTTAAATATAATATATGCAATGAAATATAATTTATAGTACAAATAATTTTTATTTCTGCTTTAATTACCTTTCAGATTCAAACGGCCTTGTTAGTACACAGAGCATTGGTAGTATTTAGTAAAATACCCTTATGGCACAAGTTATTACATCTTTTATATGCAAACGGCATATGTTATATATAATAACCTTTTATTTCCTGGTAGCAAAAGTATATTAAGCTTCTGCATCAATATATTCACTCGACCCAACAGAGTGTTAAAAAAATATTGTCTTCTACAATAATTATGATACTTATGCAATGGTTGAAGGTTCTTTTGAAAGTTTTATTCCTTATGTTTTTATTATATTGAAATAACAACGAAGTGTGCAGGGTGTGTAATGCGCACGGGCGCCACTAAGAGCATCGTTTTGGACCATCATGGTACAACAATGACAGAAGCGGCCAGCTAGTGCGGTGGTGGTTCAAACGTTAATAGTTATAGCCGCGGGGGAGGGGGGTGGTCGGGCCTACGGGGCGCTAGCGGTTCATTGCCACCGAGGGTTACACGAGTTAGAGCCGCCCCTGGTGTTGCTTACCTCCATGAGCGTCGATGTTCACTTACAGGTAACCCGTCTGCACGATAGACTGCTTGTGGCATAAGAAAACACAGCCGCCAAACAACTCGTACTCTTTTCCGTTGCATTTCTTGGCCCACAGTGCATCGGATTCCTTCTGTGTTGCTTATGTCCGTGAACGGCAGTTACCACTCACCGTCAAAGTCTCACAAGGAGCAGTCTTTTTGGACTGTTCACAAAACAACCACTAACTGATAAATATTGGAATTACCTTACAATGCTATATGTAAGTGGGTGATGTTAATACTAAATTATGTACTAATGTCACTCACATGTAGCATTGTAATATGTGTTACGGAAGATGCAACATGTACATCTTTTACTCCTCATAATTATCAAACTTAGAAAGACAAAGATTACGAGGTACCAAATTAGTGCCAGTTTTTTATGTACCTAAATAGCAGACATTAGTATATGAGCATCTCGATGCTATGTCACTATTGTCGTTCATAGACTAGTAACTCGAAAGGCATCATACGAAGTTTGATGCGTGTTTCAATATTAAAGTGAGAATAATGAAATACTTGTTCTTTTCTTTTATTTTTTACATTAAATTAGTTTGCGCTTGAGGTCAACTCAAAACTGCAAATCGGATAAGCCGTTTCTGAGATTAGCGTGCTTCTACATACGGACAAATTGAAAAACCATTATTTTGGATTCTCATACGCACGAAGGCTTCCCCGTTATTTATTTATTTATGAATTTTTAAACATATTTGCCATGTACAGACAGGGATCAATTACAGTTTTATTATATGTATAGATGTTTTATTTGTAACAATGGTTTATATGTAATATCTTTTGTATTATTATTATGTTGTTAAAATGTGACATAAAATTGAAATTTTGTAATTCTCGATCAAATCACTTGAAAATTTCAATTTATGACGAAATAAATATGTAGTACACTGGTAATGTATGACCGACAGTAACCAACATTTAAAACTTATTTGCGACATACAACACGTTGACACTGCAAATTTGCACTGTTAATAGCATCCGAGTATTATTTACCGTTTAAACATTGCTGCCTGGTTCCGCTGTTTCCTGCGTTGCATGTGACTTAACATTGGTAAGTTCGAAGTCAGATTAATACTTATTTATTATAGATTTATTTGGTAGTACAACTAGTTTGCACATTGCAGTAGTTAAGGCCTAGTGGCTTTCCATACCAGTCAACTTTTGGTGAGAAGTTGTAGGTGTATTAAGATGAATTTGATCCATACATATAACAACAGTAACTGATCGCTGTCTATACATGGCGAATATAATAATTCATAATGGTTGCCTCTATGTACGCAAGAGAACCTAAAACAATGTTTTTTTATCTGTCTGTGTGTCTGTATGCACGCTAATCTCAGAAACGACTGATCAGATTTGAATGCATTTTCAGCATTATATTACGATAGGCTTTACGTAACATTTAGTGATTTTTTCATCTCAATCGGTAAGTAAATAAAAAAGTTATATCAATAATTCATTGGTTGTTAGACAAAACGAAGTAGACCAGGTCACCTAGTTATCTTATACTAATATATAAAGCTGAAGAGTTTGTTTGTTTGTTTGATTGTTTGAACGGGCTAATCTCAGGAA
>DWJN01005265.1:0-11630 GCA_018248895.1 Carystus phorcus
TAAGAAATTCACTGTCAAATCTATTGTCAAATGTCAATTGGGTTGCAGAAAGCATGATTATTCAGAAATTATTCGCTTATCAACGTTTCAGAAACTCGAATTCACTTCATAGAACTTTCACGTTAATATGCGTGTTATATGAACGAAACTTTGACAAGCCTTTCAGAAACTGGCGGTTAGGGTTGAAAATAATCCTGGGGGATAAAGTGGATTTTTGGGTTAGATGTTTACCATAAGCCCCTCTGCTAATTCAAAAATGAGTAACTTGGTGAAATACTAGACCTATTAATATGCGAGAACAGACATGAACGAGATTAAAACCGACTGGATTGATATCACCTTTTAAAATCAGAAACGAGTATTGAGAACTCAAGGCATCTGTGATGTTCTTGTCTATGCAGTTATGCTTGAGTAACTTACAATCCCATGCCTACATGGCCTACCATTTCGTTTGGTGCTCGTTACCATAACAAACAAGCCTGACGAAGTAACTTCATAACCGAGTACAATGCAGTAATTACACGATTTCATATTAGGACTTGAAACGTTTAGTTCGGTCATGTTATTGTGTCCGGATCATAGCACGCATTGTCCTAATAATGTTTGTGTGTCGAATACAACTGTCCTGATTCTTGTTTGTCTACCTGTTTTGAAGCTGATATTACTCATAGTTTTGTTATGCACCTGGGTAGAACTAAATTATTATATTAGATGGTGGGCAGGCACTGATTTACTGTGAGTATACTTATACGAGTATGTATATTGAATTTGATGAATATGTCCCCAACAATAGACGCAGATTCGACGAATTTTGTTCCACTTCTTGAAGTCCCTACTTACGAGATAGTAGTAGTGCAAGGTTATGATTAAGATTGAAGTGTTTACGTATTACTCGTGTTGAAGGTTAAGATGACCTAGGATAACTACTAATTCCTAAGTAGGACAAAACTGTCGAAGCCACGTCTATAGATTGATGATGAAAAAAATATTCTGACCACATTATTAGATATGATATGGTTCTCCCCCAAATAATATTTTCTACGGATTATTTAAGCGACATAACATATTCTAGGGTTTTTTTTTATTTTACTACAGAAGGATCGAATCGTATATAATATTTTACAAATTTTGTTTAACTAAACCACAGGAATCCAAAAGAAAAAATAGAAAACCACATCTTAATATCTCTGTTAGATGGACGACCAGATAATAGGCCTGTGTTAAGAAATTAGTAAATATTTTTACGCAATTTAATACTCATGATAGTTCTTCAAACTAAAAAAACAATGCCTAAAACTTAAACCCATGAAAGACAAAATAGTTATTGAGAACTTCATGAAAATGAGTAACAAAATAATTGTGTTCAATGCGGATAATATTACGTAAACCTAAGGAGTACTTGTAAATGAACAGAAACTTATAGCACTATTTTTGACGTGAAGCAAATCACATAGTATCAGCATCGGATTAAAAAGTCGTTAGTCGGTGTCACATTACCACGCGCACTTCAAAGTCACTCATTCGGAAAATGAAACATCGTCTGAATGGGTAAATTACTGACTGAAAGAAAAACAGGATGTGGTGTTTAAGAATGATCGAATGAACAACGGTAGACCTTACAAAACGCAATTAAAGTTACATCACCAACTGAACATGGACGTCTAAGTCTAAATCACATTTAAGGAAATAACAGACCCGCGACCACACTCAAGTCCCAGAATTGTCATGATGGTAGGGTATTTAATCCGCCTGGCGATAAATATAGTGTATATTATAAAATAGTGTACTTTTTTAACCTAAGAAAAGTGTTTTAGAAATCTACTTCAAATATAAAATGCAGTGTTAAATATCATTTTCTGCATCAGGGTGATCACTTCGGTACTTCTACGTTATGATAAAGTAGACGTATATTTCGGTTTTAAAAATTTCGGGTTATTTAACAACTAACAGATTAGTCACATGTCTGACACCACTTACCATCACGTAAATTATCTATTACAAAAAGCGTGGGAAAAATAAATCATTTTAAATTTAAGTTTTTGCAGACATCATTCTATGAACATTAAAATCGAATCAAATAGCAAACAAGGGTTAGTTAAAATTTAAAGTCAGTAGTAACTTAACGTTAACGATGTATATTGTAAGCATATCATCTACGATGTACAAAAGCAATGATCCTTATCCAATGTGACCAATAAATGCCGCGTGCTTCCGCTACGGACGGCCGAGTGACGCACGCCCTCCGACCGCACCGCGCCACTTCGCGACCCGACACAATGTACGAATACACAATCAACAATACAAGGTAAAGGTTATTGTATCTAGAATTGAACATAATTCGCAATACCACATCACATTAGATCCATTCCATTAAACCTGAACTTTGCGTTTTAATAGAATAGAATTAGGTAAATGTGTTAGTAGATGCGAACATTGACGTGGGAAGTTTTATACAAAAATGTAGGATACTGAGTTATTACGACATAAATATAAAAGTAGATACTAAATAAAAAGATAAAAAACGGTTAAGAGTTGCCTTTCCCTGTATCCATTTTTCACCACGTCGAGAATTTTTTTAGCTTAATGCGTTAAATGCATTGAGAACTTACAGATATTGTTACTCCAAACATTTTTAGGCCTTTTTCCCTGTGTTAGTAAATAAGTAGTAAAGTTTACAATACTGTGTATAGAGCACTGACCCTGAAGTTGCCAATTTTGTCGGCGAGCATCCCGGCTAGTGGCGGCATCACTATGGAAACCACCGGGGTCACTGCCGACATGATGGCCGTCTCCTCCACATTAATACCCAGCTCGCGCATATGTATCGTGAGGTACGGATACAGTACGAACAGCGCTTCAAAAAAGTAAACAGGTAAATTAGAAACTAATACTAAATCAGTACGAAATCAAATAAATGTCAACAAAAATAACAAACGCGTTAACCACATTAGTTCGTGTAAACAAATATCGCACCTTAAGTATACAGACATATCTGATAAAAATATGTTTCTAGGAAACGCGGGATAAGTATAAATTATGCAAAAAAAATTTTGAAAGAAAAATTTATAAAATTAGTGATGATTATTCGACGTTATTGAAAATAATTTGAAAATTTTACAGAATTAACATATGTAGATTCAGATATCCATAATATCAAGTTAATCTACAATACAACTATTATTAAATATAAATATAATAATTTTGCACTTAATTGCATCAAAATGCCCAGTCGCCATGTAAATTACTGCATGATGCCGGTGTTAAAAAAATCGTCTTTAAATTTGGGGGCACAGCTGTTTATAATTTTGCCGTTTCCGACATAGTGCTACTGAACTAGTTTTAATACATTTTGACACACTTATTATAAACTTAAGAATAAATATTACTCTCATGCGTCTCTTTCGCTACATGAAGAAGATGGTTTTCTCTATACTGGTCGTTTTAGAATGTAATAAAAATGAACAATCCTGTTTCATAAAGTTTCTTAATTGTAGTAAAATCTTATGAAAATCTTTTCGCTCTAATATTTTTTTGATTCCTAATGGATTCCTTTTCAATAATTGCTAGGAAAGTACAATGTATAATGGGATAAGAGAATACTATTCAAAGGAAAAAAAAAGTTTTTTTTTGAAGATGCGGAAGAACCAGCATATAAAGCATCTGGTTGAAGTAAAGTGGTATCGGCATGTTGTTCATATTGTGACCCAAGTAAAGCAGATATCCTGTTAATTCAACAAATAATAAGACATAAAATCTTCCTCCAAATGTAGTTAGAACATCTAGTGCTGTTAGAACATCAGTGTTTACTTTAAGTAAGTATATGCCATGTAAATAGAATACGTAGATACTTACTAGACGCATGTACGAAGAATAATAATTTCAAAGGGATTAATTTTTTTTGTTTCAGATCGTCCGTGATCCTCTTGAAGAAAGAACGAATTAGATGCATTTTGAAAGTATAAAAAAACTGGTTTATTTATTTAGTTCTCCGCACGCGTGTCCACCTCTGTGTCCTACGTGGGAAATTCTTTTAACACCCAACCTCCCGCATTAATAGTCGTCCGATCTTCTCGATTCATGGAATACCACTTTTTCAGATTTCAGATGTAATATGTCTGTACCTGAAAACAACGAAAACGATGTAAACTATTGAAACTAGTTAAGCATACATTTACAATAAAAATATATACAAATTACTAGTAAAACTTACGATTATTTCACATAGGGTTCCAATTATCATATTTTTAAACGATAAAAGGGAAGAAAATGACATTACATCTCCAAATTTTATTGAATTTCAGTCTCTTTGGTATTATTAATAAACAAATACTTTATGCATAGAACTCTTAATTCTGCATGCATAATTTTATTATTTCTGTTAGCTCACATTTTCATAAGTTGCATTAAGTGGAACAATGTATAAGTATAAAATGGAACAACTAGGTCGAAAACATAGTTACCGACAATGGTCGTGTACAAACAATACCTTCAACAATGACGAACCACTTCCTAATAATATAAGCAAAAGTATGAACAAAATTACAGTTATTAACGTTTACAGTTACTCGAGAAATATTGTACCTACTGGCCAATGAATGTAAAAATTGTATCGCACGTATTTATTTTCTTTATGAACACAAAACTTATTTCAACACAAATGAAATAATTATTTTGTAGCGTACTACCCAAAACCAATATCGCGGTAAACGTTTATTTAAGTTATATATGACCAATAAATAATCAATAAGTCGAAGGAATTTTCATTTAGAAATGTAGGTACTACTTAACCGTCTAAGCAACCTTAACTAAAGGCAGTAAATCGGGTTTAGGAGCTATTAATCAATTGGTAACGTAAGTGTACGCGACAATGGCGGTGTACCGAGATTCACTTTGCCTCATTTTGCAATCGCACAATTTTAACTGTGACCCTTTCACCAGTCGTTGTTAGATTTTGCTTAACGTAATTGCATAACAAGATGCCTTATTCGGCTTATTCTAACAATAGATACTTGAAGAATGTATTAGTTAGAAGGTAGTGTTATTAAAACATGACTTTGGTAGTAAAATAATGGTTAACTGTAGTTTTGTTGCTGAAAAGCAGCAATTATAAATATCGAATCAATTCTTACTTTAATATAACAATTGTAGCTGGATTATTGTGAACTTTGTTGGACATAATCATTCCATCAATTAAATATTTAAATAACTACCGTAAATCTCAATCTCTTAAAATATTTAAGTTTATCATACATTGCCGCCGATTGAACCTACTTTATGAATAGTAGTAGTTTTTACGTTGCATAACACTGTATTTTACATCTAAGATAACCATTAAATCCCTCCTTTAATTGTCGTGTTTCTAGGATAACAATGAAAACATAAAAAACCCTATAACATTTTTATTTAATGCTCGTAAAACTTACTAAAATATTTCCTTAAATTGAAAATTTGGGATTAATGATTTCGTGGTGGCAAAAAAAAGCAACATAAGAATTTATAGGATATCGCGAACAATACACTCAAAACAACAAGAACATTCTATAAAGGACACGAGTGCTTCATTTCGCAACCATATAATTGATAGAGGCTATTATGTAATCCTCTATTCTCAGTATTACTACCTTAATGACATTATCTGTTTTATACACAATAATACATAATCAAAACGTAACACAATGCCAGTGAAATTAACTTAATCGTTACAACTTCTTAGTACTTTTTTTTTAATTTCATACTAAATCAAATTTCAACTATAATCATTTTGATAAGCATTCCCTGATGTGTTAATAATGTCAACTCTTAGATGGATTAGATGTACTGTACATTCATTAACGTGTGAATAATGCACGTCAAAACGGAATACGCGGGTACCTACATACTATCTATATCTATACTAATATATAAAGCTGAAGAGTTTGTTTGTTTGATTGTTTGATTTTTAAATAAAAACTTTTATCTTATTTTTTTAATAACTTATTTGACCAACATTCCTAACAAATTCAGGAATAAAGTAACAGTAAATTCAACAACGCAAAACGAGCTTTCTTATAATTTTTATGACGTTCTGCTAAGAAAAGCGGTAACAAACTCAGTTATGCCTATTGGTGATTTTATATCTAATACAATATACAATATTTGTTACAATTTAAGGTATTTTTTTATACTTACACGATAACAGAAGTTTTTTTTAATGTGTCCAAAACCTTCACGGAATTCATTGTAACGTTAGTATCAGTACGTAGTAGGACAAGTTTACATTTAAAAAAATATAGTGCTATCAAACTATGTATGTAGTGTAAAAAATATTTTTTTTCATTGAGTTTTAACAATTTGGTCCACATTTTTATCCTATTTCTTTTACAAGAATATGACTCTACATTCATATAACGTTTTGTAGAGTTTTTAGAATATACCTCATGTTTAAAAGTAAATATTTTTACTAATATAACCACATGATTTAATATTTTACACATTCAACCTTAACACGACACAAAATGCTATAAAATCTCTTATCGGAAGTGTTTTTGTAAATCATAGCAATGAAACCTCCGATGAAATCTTTTACTCACCGCTGTTGTGTTTTCAAATTGAATCTCACAATAGCACGCCTCTCATAATTTCATTTTGAATATTATACGTAATTTCGTAACCAGCACATTACCAACAAACCGTCGGTTTATCAACAGCACACAAGTGTAACGTTTATGTTTTCGGAGCTGAAACGGAAGTGAACAGTGATGGGAAAATGTACGTTTTTTTACGCGCTTGACGGTACGCGTTTTACACGCACGCGCGGCCGCGAGTAACAGGCAATGAATTTTGCACAGCACTGGACTGGCAATGACTGACAAGCGCAAACCCGTGCGAGTCCCCCTCTCATAACATAAGTACCATCCAAACACCATTCATTTGCATCAATAGTATTTAGGTAGGACTGATATCTGTTCACCTGGAAATCTATTGCTAAAGAACCGACGGACTTGGAACACCTCCATTTTGACGTATCGAACTTCAGTACTTTATGTCTCGTTTAATACTCCAGCGGTATCTTTATAATCTTTTAAACCACCTGTAATAAGTTAAACTGCGATATTTTTCCTAAAACTCTAAATGAAGACAACATCAGTCGTCATTGTAATCATCTACAAAGAATTAATTAATTGACTAATCAAAATATTCGTTAAGTTTTTTCTGCATTCTTTCTGCTTTATATAATTCAAACTGTTGCTTGTAAATTAGTTAAATATGTGTTAAGTGTGTCTTTACTTCTGGACTTCTTATATTTATTTCGTCGGTGAAATAAAATAAATAAATAAGCAAAAAAATATTCAGAATTCATCATTAGATAGTAATTTCAACAGGTTTCTTTAATTTCAATAAATATTAACAGCATAAAATTAAACATTGAAACTGTCACAACTAAGCATATCTATATATAAAAATCGATGTTTATTTATTTATTTGTCCTTTATAGACTCTGAAATGGCAGGAGATAGAACATTAGTGTCTTTAGCAACTTTATTGAGAATTCTCTGGAAAAGGTTTTGGTGCCAAAATTATATCGATCGTACATACGATTGATGAGTTACAACCGAAAATGTTTAACTTTTATATCAAATCTACCCTTACTAAATTTTTTTACATACATACAATGCACGTTGCATTGCATACTAACGTGCGACGGGTACACCTAGTTAATAATAAAATAAGTCACAAAAATACAACGAACCACAAGTCGCTAAAACCATCTGGATATAAATAGGACCATAATGCTATCATAATAAAACGATACTTAGGTACATATTGTAGAGTCCTTAGTACTTAAATTGGCCCTACGCCAAATGAATAAATCTCTGTAGGCCTTCTTAGATATAACAATAATTATGTAGGTACCTACATTGTAAATTAGTTGTCTGCAACGGGCACGTTAATGAAGGTGCTGAAATTATAAATTACTCTATAATATATAATTCATAAAATGACCATTAAAAAATAATAAATCGTATTAGCTTACATTAAACAACAATGGTTGTTTGTTAATTTTCAGGTACACGCTTTATGTAGTATACGTGGCTGCAGTGAACGTATCCTTTTGTTAGATCTTTTTGTATTAGGAAACATGATCATTGCTCGCACAAAGAACCGCATCAGAATATTTAATATCTGATTACGAATAACTTATGTTCAATTTTATGTCAAAACAGTAACGAAAAACGTTATACGATTCCGTTACATAATAAAAAAAAACATGTATTACAATATTGTTCCCCTCTAAAAGTTCTTAATGAAAGTACGCGACAGCATTATGTCTAGCTTATATGGTTAACCCGCTATAACCATTTTTATATTTATGAATTTAGTACTACAATAATCATTTACATGGCAAAACAACGTTTGCTGGGGTCAGCAAGTTAAAATAAGCTGGTGTTCCCTGTTATAGACAGCCAACAGTGACCACTTACCATTACGCAGCCCGACTTGGGTAATTGGATATAAAAATCTCGCCATCGACACTTAGGTTTTATTTTCAGCATTACAGAGTAAAATAATTTTGTGACTAATTAATACTTATTTACTTTTATTTTGCTTATAAATTTATAAAAAAAAATCGTTTCAACTTTTTCGTATAACTATTTTGTATTTCCTATGATTACTTATAATTCGTTACTGGTGCTTTCATAAACATAGC
Organism: Carystus phorcus; assembly: GCA_018248895.1. NCBI lineage: Eukaryota > Metazoa > Arthropoda > Insecta > Lepidoptera > Hesperiidae > Carystus > Carystus phorcus. The sequence goes on from DWJN01005265.1 coordinate 8,690, forward strand.
CGCGATATTCATATCAGAAAAAAAAATACAAGAAAAAGGTACAAAAAACATCCGAAACTAGATTAATACTAAGTTAAAATTCCTCAGTGTTGACTCAGTGACTTCGTTACATTAAAAAAATTGATATGATAATAATTATAGTTGAACAAATAGCGGGACACAAACAGGACTTAGATGAGGAAAAGTAAGTGACAGGAAGTTTCAAGATGACCATAAGAAGAAAGCGGAAAAGACGCTGGTTGCATTTAAAATAAGGTCACAAAGGTGTACAAATGGAAATGAAGACAATAAAAGCAAAAGGAATTAATTATTTTGTGTAACACTAACATCCAGTTTAGACAAGGAATTAAGTAATGTAGGGTTTGAAAAGGTAACACAATTGGATATTCTAATAATACGGGTATAGAAAGGATTTTCACTGAGTTGCAATAAATGAAGTAATTTGGAGTGCCTACTATACCGTGTTACGTTAAGTTAACTGTAAGGTAATATCCGAATTAATAGAAAATAACTTTATTCATAGATGTAAGCACGAAACATTGACGACTGATTCGCTTTACTACCTAAGACCATATCACAAAACCATTAGATTTAGCTTCTGAGGTCTAAAATACAAGCTGTGTGTTTCCTCATAACTTTTTACTGAGTGTATAGATTACACTGATTTTATATATCCGAAAGCTGATGCTTTGTAATGTGGTCCCATTTAAATTGAATAATGCGTATTTCATATGCGTTCCACTACGTTGATGAAATTCTCATTTTTTCATTTTGAAGTCGTTCAAGAGTTTATTGTTAATATATTTTATTGATTTATCTAGTGCCGAACTTTTATGACTAACGTTACCGTTGATACCAGCTTTAAGATTATAAACTTCCAAAAAGGGATAAATAAACGATAGAGAGGCCATGGGATTTTATATATTTTTACCCTTAAATTAAATACCGCCCAACATGTTCTCATATTACTTGCTTGACAAATGCACGAATATTAAATACTGCAGATAAGATAAAGGAGGTTTCGTTTACAAATCCTATATAAAGTGACGATTTGGGTTGTAAAGCTTAAAACTATAATATGATTTTTTTAGGGCTTAAAGAAACATTATCGTAAGAGAAAAGGAAAGTAGGTTACTTTGATCACTGATTCAAAGCACTGAAATAAAACAAAATGTAAAAATAGCCTTTGTATTATTGTAAAGACAGTAGAATTATGAAAAAATCAGTCTTAGATCAAAATAAAACGACCTTTAAGTAGTTATTAACTTAAAACGGTAAAGATTAAGACATTCAAATTCGAAAATAAAACATTATGTCTTCAATCATAATAAAATAAAGTGAGTTCCAAGTATTTAAGTAATCAGCCTTATATCATAGTTCAAGTATTTTGAAAAAGTATTCAACTTCTAGTAAACCATCTTCAGCCAAGTCACTACAGTGAACTGCATTTTGAACTCTGGTTTTTCCGAATATTGCTCTTAACGTATACGGTCTTAAAAGCCTTGCGATTTCCTGCAATATATTAATTTAACATTACATTACTTATAATAAGCCAATACAGATAATATTTAGACATTGTTTATACACATACAGGGTCTGAAGGTCCAACTAATTTCCGGAATTCCACTGCAGTGTTATAATTCTTGTCTTTGGCGACTATTTCCATGGCAACACACGGGCCACTGGACAATTCATCAACCATGCCCTGAAAAAAAAAATCTTATATCATCTTATATCATTTTAAACGTTGCACATTGATAAGAACATTATTCGAATATCATTCAAGTAATAGGTTTAAGTAACAGTCACCAAATTGTAAATCGATCAAACAAGTAGAAGTTGCTTACAACCTTTCGACAAATAGAAAATTGCTGAAGATATACAGAGTTTCTTCAATCATAGCTAAGAAACCTCGTTCAAGTCAAGTTTCAAACCAAAAACTAATTCGAAGTCAGTTTTCCATTTAGGAGCTCGATGCCAGGCAGATATCCTTAAATTACTGACATCACGTTGATATATTTTTTTAAATTAGATATTTATTGTCCATCGCGTTTCATCTGTCTTAAACCAAAATAACAAACCTTATATTCTTGAACAATTCCCTTGTACACTTCATAAAACTCTGCAGCATTTACATTTTCAACAATAAACATATTGAATGCAGTGACGTCGAAACCTCCGTCGTCTATAGATTCCAGTATAGCGCCGAGTTTACCTTCGCGGATTGCATGTGGCTTCACGACACACAGGGTGCAGTTCGACAAAGTGGCAGTAAGACGCAGCCGCATGGAAGAAGATGGAAAAAAGTATTCAATGTCCTAAAAAGAAAACTCTATTGGTTGAGCAAGTGATGATGGTACCTGTTGCCTTCAACCAATTAATAGTCCACTACTAAGCACGGGTCTCTTCTCATCACTGAGGAGGTCTAGAGCATACTCCACTACAATGCTCCAGTGCGAATTGGTGAAAATTTTAGTGGCTAACCCAAATGTCGGATGTTTTTAAGACGCCCGAAGACCTTCGACATGGCTTGACGACTGCTATCTACGATAACAACCGGGACCAACGACTTAACGTGCCCTCTGAAGCACGGAATTTTTGCCACTAGCGATCACGTATCCACGCACTACAGCTAGGTATCGACGCGAGCCGCTGGACTTTGAGCGGTTTCATGATGGTGCCCATTATTTGGACCCTGTTAAGCAAAAAAGAACCATCAGCATTTTTGTAATTTTGAGTAAATCTGCCTTTTTGAAAATCGGGGGTGTGATGGCATGTACATTTTTTTTAAGTAATATAACGTCACACACTCATAGCCCCACACTAGGATACCCTGTGTCGTGGGTGCCATGGACAACAAAGACATACAATTACACACACACCCAGACCGAAAACAGAAATTTAAACTCATCATTTAAATTTCGGCCTCGCTGGGAATCGA
>DWJN01005266.1:0-11630 GCA_018248895.1 Carystus phorcus
CCATGTAGTAAGCCTTCGAGCGGCATAAAAACTTCTGACACTTGCGTTGGCCATTGACCCCTCCACCAATCCACATTGGAGCAGTATGGTCGAGTGCTCTAGGCCTCCTCAAAACCATAAGGCCCGTGCCTTGTAAGGGGTCATTACTTAGTTGAAGCCATCAATTTTAATGACATGTCATTATGACCCATGTTTAAACGATAAACTTGTATTAGTTATGTCTAGAATAATTGTTTGTCTCAATAACAATAGATACTTCAGATATACTAACGAATAAATACAATAATTGTAACATATTATAGCTTATTATAATCCTATATAATCTCTGTTTATTGATATCGGATTATAACACTTTATGATACTGATGTACACAGTGAGTTAAATATGAGAAGTGAAATATCAGCAGAATAGATTTGAAACAAGTAGATTCAGCAGATACTAATTACTCTGCAACATAAGAACTTAGTCAAATCAAAAAAATTAGTCAAACTGTTTAGGACTTCAGTGATGTACGCTTGACCGTATGAATTGTATATTTAAAAAGGTATGGTATCAGCCTTGTCGTTGTGTTTCATGCCGTGATTCAATTAAAATTACATAAGTCTTTGTAGATGTGGGATCCTTCAGGAGGAGAGTGAATAGGCTTTTAATAAGTTAGTGCGTCCACCATCTTAGATATCTTCACCAATTACGATCAGGTGGGGTTGTCGTCAAGCATTACCTTATCCGAGGTAAAAAAATGTATTAGAAATTAATTGCTCTCGCTTCAGTTAATCATGAGGAAACTTGAGTGATCTCATTTACGAGTGAAGTTAATTTTTAGTCATATGAAGTCACCTGAGTTAGGTTTTGTGTAACCTAACATTGTGTTAAACCTGTTTATCATAGTCAAATAATTTTGTGTTAAGATTCTGATAGTGTTTATTACCCATCCAACCCTTAGAGGTATTATAGATAGGACAGGGGAGGACAGATATTCCTCGGTCAGAAAAAGCGAGAAGATTGTGGTATCTTATACTCAAATGTCTTATACTCTCTCTCCTTATGCAATTAGCGCGGAAAGAGAATAGCAGATTCGACGATATGTGTATATATTTTATTATTCGAAAAACAATCAAATTCGAAATGCTTTACTGCACATACGTCAGTAGAGAGAGACAGATAGATAACGCGATTTTCTATCTTTTTCTTTACTTTCCGCCACTACTCCATCTGTGATACATTTATAGTCCAACCAGGTGACCCGTCGTAAAGGTAAGCGACATAAGGCGACGCGACGCGATGTAATGCAACACAATACTACCATATTACCAACCATACTGATTAAGCCGACAACGCAGGACACGAATGCATGCACCATATGATATTTTCGCGTCCTGTTGAGTCGCGTCGCGTCGCATTGTCGCGTTTGTCGTTCACCTAGGACAACGGGTGAGCTAACATCACAAGTGACACAGCCCTCGAAAGCGTTCTAAACCCAGTAATCGTGGCGCTCTGTAAAGCAATTTCCTTAAGTAAACACATAATTCCATTATGTCAACAACCTTCTTGTTTATCAGGTATAATACAATCATGTAATCCGTCACGAGTTTCTTCTGTATTCAATAGTGCAGTTTCCTATGACGTAAGTCGTCGTGACAGTGGATCTCGTTGTTTTAATTGGGTATGTAGTAGAATTTACGAGAAAATTATATGCTCCTTGCACACGATATGTTTTGCTGTTATGTGTCTTTTGTTGTTTTATATTTTACTAACAGATGCGGTAGATGTTAGCTTGCTTAAGTAAAATCATCTTCTATAGAATCGATTTGTGAGGAACACATTCTAGAATACATAATATATAAAGATCAAAAGTATCAGTCCAAAGGTTTTGGAGGACTTCAATGACATAGAAACAAACAGACGAATTATATATGTAGAGGCTAGCTGAAGTTTATCGAGTATACTCACCTTCAAATATTAGGTAGTCATGAGTTTGAGGTAAATTAGACAAATTTGTTTTTAATTATAGACATTAGCAGTGCATTGATGTCTTTAACAACTTTATTTATTTATTTTTTATTTAATATTTTTGCACACAACGAAAACAAAATTTACAGTCACAACATTAAGTAAGGGTAGTACAAAGGTACTGCTTATTTCTTATGAAATTTCTTCCAGCAGACCTGGGACTGGAAAGCGGTAACTTTATTCAGAATTCTCTGAAAAATGTTCCGGTGTCGAAGTTATATCGATCGGACATAATTATGGTTGATGAGTTACAGTGGAACATATTGGTTTTTTGCTGATCGACCCGACTTGATCTACGAGGTATATGTACGAGTATGTATATCCAACAGCACTTCTATGAACAGAATCGAAACGAATATGTTCTTAGTTTTTCCATAAGCTGACTATTCTTTAGATTTTTTTATGCGCATAGTAACGTGCATCAGGTACAGCTAGTCTTTATATATAAAAATGAATGTTTGTCTTTATGCCCTGTATAGACTCTGAAATGGTAGAAGATAGAGCATCGAGGTCTTTAGCAAATTCATTCAGAATTCTCTGATAAAGGCATTGGTACCAAAATTATATCGATCGGACACCATGGTTGATGAGTTACAGTCGAAATGTTGATTTTTTGATAAGCGTAGCAACAGGGGCTGGGTACAACTAGTTTTCAATAAATAACAAAATAACCCTGTGTCTTGGTTACTAAGGTTAAATACGACGACAAAAACACATTTTGACAATTTAAGCTGAAGTTCTGTCGCAATATGATAAATATTACGCTATTATAATGTTTTTTAACAAAGAAACAGTATATTCATAAACAGAGTTTGAACATTTCCCTTATGACACATCTGTGCACGCAATAACCATGAATCTATTGTTAAAACCATCACATGTCTACTTCACGACTTCGTTTCGTATTCAAATGTTTATAACTTCCTATTCGACGCTCTCTCATTTATTCATTTGTATTCATTCTTAATATGAACAGTAATTGTATTTCTCATGGCAAAATACACGGAATGTATAATTGATGTAACTACGTAAACATCAATTATTTTTAATGTCACCTAACTGCGGTTATGGATACTACGGATTACTACATATTAATTGAAGCATTTTTATGGAAACGCTCACAGCCCAGCGACTCGCGTCGATCCTATGCGATCGACAGAGTTAAGCAACTACGGCGATCGGTATCTGGATGGGTGACCGCTAGTGGCAAAAACATTCTTGAGCGTTTCCGTGCTTTGGACAGCACGTTAAGCCTTCGGTCCCGGTTGTTATTGACGGTTTCCCCTCTGCATTGTACGTGAGACAATGTTAAGTACCTACTAAATAGATACAAACACTACATCAGAAATCTACCATTAACAATTAACACATAAAACCCAGGGTTGACTGATAGACAATGTCATGAGACCCTTTGTTTCTGCTTTTTGGATGTACATATTTTATTTGTTAATGGTGAAAAGAATAAACCGACTTCAATTACAAAAAACAGCTGCTCAATGGGCGCAAGGATACAATCATGAGCAATATGTAATCGATAATATGTGAACATAATAAATTATATCAAAAACAAGCTAATCAAAGAACGGCCTTAATGAAAATAACCATACAACATGATGTCACCAATCTCCTCCACCAATACCTGGTGGCGCCAACTAGTGACAAAATTCAGCATTCGCCTTCCCCATTGGCCTGTGCTCTTCTATTAAGGCATCCATGTACATTTTGAAAACTTTTAATGGTAAACTGTATACATTAGCCTTAACACCAATTTTCCACTCTCTTGCTATTCAACATAAATCGTCCGGTGCAGACTGTAAGAAAATGGAAATGTAATGCTTTCAATTTAAAACGATTTACTTATAAAATATTCCACATTCAAACCGTTCCATTCCTTATTTATACTTTCTTTGCCGTTCCATTTGTTTGTTGATAAAATTATTGGTTTTCTTTTTACCCTCCACGGATCTTAGAAATACTTTTAAAAACCCCAAGTAATAGCTCTGTTATACTGCTATAACAATATTTCGTTTGTATCATATACTTTCAATTACTGTTTTTATAACGCTATTCCTTTTTAGATAATCTACGAACAACGGCCAAATAACTTGTCAAATTATTCGTGCAGAAATACAACCGGGAAAGGTCCGATTACATATTCGTTACTATTCGGATATCATAGACCATTATCATGTATTTGACTCCCTGTTATAGTTTTGTTCATGCTTATCGACTTGTATAATTATAAGTCAAGCTAGACCTTTAGTTCTGTTCGTCAGCGACTCTAGAACTCAATTGTTGAAGTGAAACTTCTTTAGAATCATTACGATTTTAGACTTTACGAAAAGAAAACACGTCACGGCAACGAGAAACTTACATAGTAAGCTGGCGAAAGAAAGAGATAGCATACTTTACACAGCATTTTATTAAAAGTTTTTATTAAACTTGCGATGTACAAACTTGCGATGTTTGTTCGGGTGGAATCTAGTAATATAATCTTGAAGCGGATATCTTCAACCGATTGATCTGAAATTTTGTATAAATGTTTAGTATGGAAGACAACGCATGGTTAGCTATGTGATGTTATTCTAAATCCAATATGGCGGACCGCATAAGATGGAAATTATTTTTAAAGCACTCGTACAATATTAAATAAAAGTATTGGGGTTTAGGTTAAAAACAGTTATTAAGTAAGAATTCTTTTGATATACATATTTAAATTAATTAACTTTTATTGTCGGAAAAAAACTACAGCTTGTACAGCCGGCCAGCATCGAACCACAGATCAGTCAGATCACAGATAAATATAAAAAAACGATAAAAGCGCCTCTAGCGGCAAGAAATAGTAATTATTTTTAACAGTCAATGTAAATAATTTATAACTTAACAAAAAGGAATTGCTGAGAATAACCTGAAAAAATTTCATAACTTTTAATTTATTTTACTGTAGGTCTCCTCTCAAAGTAGATAAAAAAAACGCAATAAGATCCAAACATGGTCACTTTTCTAAAGTTTCACTTTTATCATGTGTGAATTACACACACTTTTTTACATCTCTTTCTATCAGGAACGGTTTAAAATAGAAAATAGCTTAATCGATTCAGCCATTTTCACAGGTTTCATTTATAAACAAACATTTCAAAATTATTTTTTAAAGATTGTCTAGTATAAAGAAATAACGAAGAAAATTGGCGACCTGCAAGATTAATAGTTGTTGCGAAATTTGTTAACTGCGACAATTTCTTTTAGCCAAGATAAATGAGGATGTTCAATATAGAAAGTTTTGGCAAGTAATTAAACAGACTTAATACAGCTTTAATCAAATAGTGGCTTACTGCATGAAGCTCTAGTGATTGAATATGCTTAGCGCATATTACTCTCCTCCGACGTGAATTATAGACGAGGGAAGTAGTCAAACTAAGCTCTGCTAGAAAATTACTTATTAGGTTTTACGATTATATCTAAAAACGCTGGCTGTCCACACTTGACAAAACATTACGAAAAGGGATTGCAATCCAAAAATATTTTCAGTCCGGTCGGATTTTTGCTGGATTACCCTGAATCCAGTAGGATCAAGCGCGAATCCAGCAAAATGCAGAATTAAAATTACATAATTTTAAGGAATTTCTTTTTTTATTTATTCATGTAAGCTTGTCGCTGCAAAGTACTGTAGGGACTACACACAGGTATGGCTCATATTAATATATGTGACTTACGTGTTTGCACTGATGCACTATATGTATAGTCAGTCACGGGTTGATCTATTGCAGACAGTCGCATATAATGCACGTTTTTGTACTCGTATTTCATTAAATGACTTGGCACCTTTATGCCTTTATATTCCGTCACCTGTACCTCAACAGAGATAAAATAACCTTGACTCATTTCGTAATAATTATTTTAATTTTCTTTTGGTTTCTTAATACTTTGTTACTTGAAGTAAAATTGGCTTATTGAATATCATGTTTTATGAAATAATAAAAATTGCTTACAACATTCAAGTCTTTAAGTATCTTTTGAATAATCTCTAAATAAAGATTATCTTAGGTAATAACTAAGTCAATCAATTGTGTCTCTCTTATTAAAATGACTGGAGCTAATGCTAAAACTACAAAACACAAAAATGTACGAACATTATCAATATCTTTAACTTTGGGGTTGTGAATGTATTATCAATTACGGGCGTAAATAGTGCGTCAAAAAATAATTCTACTTGAAATTTCCGACACATTTCAAGTATAAAGTAATGTAGATAGTTTGAACTTCAAGCATTATTCTTCAAACTTAGAAGATAAGACATTATTCTTATTTTAAAGTAGGTACGTTAGAAGTCAACGTCGAAAGTAAAAAACTTTGGGAGCGAGTTCACTTTGTCTTGAATACTAATCGATTCCTTTACTTCTTCTGGTAGTATTGCTTTGATGGTTTCCGAACGCATAGAGGACATACATTAAAACCGGTGAATTTTGAATGTTTATAAACAATCTCTGTATTATAGCGAAAAAAATTTATTCAAATCGGTCCAGTCGTGTTTGAGTTGTAATGAAACTAAAGAAGATATTATTATTTTTTTATATATAAGATAGAATACATATAATACAGATATTTAGTTCTTTTCCAAACAAGTTAAATAGTAAGAGTAATGATTGTACTTAATTTTAGACTTCGTAAAATTGGTGGTTCGTTAATCGGTAAATGTGTCAAAATTACATTCCCAAATGCCATACTGTTAATTTGAAGCTTATGTCAAAAGTGGCTTTAGGTTGAAAAGGTTATTACAAATTAGATGAATATTTTAAAGACAAGTTGATATACGGAAAAAATACTTCTTGGAAGTTTATTACCGCTTTTTTCCCAAGATTCCAAACCTAGGGCTTTGTTAAAGCGATGGCGTAGTTTTAATTTCGAAAAGTGAAAATCCAACTTTGAATAAATGATTATATTTGAACCTTCGAGAATATTTAAAAGTAAAAGATAAAAGAGCACAGTAGGGTTGCACAAATAATTATTTGAGGTAAATTATCATTCATCAGGTCATGAAAGGCTTAAATTCGAAATGTAGTAAATATGAGTGTAAAACAAATATGGTCAGTCCTTGATAACTTTATTTATATCTAAAGCTATACTAATAATATAAAGCTGAAGAATTTGATAGTTTGAACGCATTAATCTTAAGAACTACTGGTTCGAATTGAATTTTTTTTTTGTGTTGGATAGTACAGTTACCGAAGAAGGCTAATAATAGGCTATATAACATAACGCTACGACCAATAGGAGCTGAGCATTGATGAGAAATGTTACAAAAACGGGACAAATGTTTCAAGGTGGTCCGAAGTTCGTCGGATCTACTAGTATAGTATTTAATTTTTCTCTTAGTTTGTATGTCACTGTACCAATTGGACCGATTTTGATGAAATTTTTTACAGTGTGTTTAAACAGATTAAAAAATGGTTTACATTCACAATACGATTCTATAAAAATAAAATGTTTTTATATGTTGTAAAATAACATCTGCCGATCGCTAGTTTCTATACAAAATAGAATATAACCGAACAACGTTACTTGAACGAACGCCTCGTATATAAAAGCCTTTTACTGTTCTACCTGTGAGCTCCATAAAGTACCTATTAAAAAATAAAATCATGTTGAAAACGTAAATAGGTTTACAGCCAGCTTTTCTTAAAGGCTTGTTCACTTCCTTTGCTGCGGAACGTCAATAACAATTTTCTTTTATTACCAGTATAATGGAACGTTTTGTCACAAACTCACATGCCATATTGAATATAACGGGTTTTTTGACGATATGTTTTTTGAAGATATTTGAATGGTAATATAGCTTAATATAATGGAATTATGAGTTACAAGGTGTTTCCGCGTTTAACGCATGAAACTAGTATCGAAAATATATTTTAATGGATATTTATTCATTCATTCATTTTTAAATATTTCAATCCTCTTTTGTCTTTTTAACCGACTTAAAAAAAGTAAGAGGTCCTCAATTGGTTTAATATTTTTTATCTTATCAAATTATTTTGTTCTTGTCGAAAGCGATTTTACTTTGTTTAAAGTTTTTTATTTCTTCATAATATATTCATAATACTCGTTTTATCAACGGACAAAAGAACCTCGCCTTGCCCAAAGTGATACGCAAGAAAGAAATGCGTGTTATTAGGGATAACTCAAAAACTACTCATCAAATAAAAAAAAAAAAAAACAAAAAATATCACTCAAATTTATATAGGACTACAAACTTTTTAAGCACCATCTTACTAAAAAAAATCACCAAAATCGGTACACTCAGTAAAAAGTTATTAACGTACACACATAAAAAAATCTCCTTTTTTAAAGTCGGTAAAAAATCACATAAAATGTCCATGATCATAATTCAGGTAACTGGTACAAAATATCAGTATGAAACATAAAAACTCTGAAGGCATTTAAAATTGCTACTATTCATCAGTTAAAAGGATCGTCTTATCAAACCTTGTTTACGATTCACGATAATACTACAACAATTTATCATAGTTTACTTGAACCGTTTATAAAAGCTATAATCCGGCGATTTATGCAATCACAAACAGTACGGGCGAACCTTTTCCTGTGATATTAAAGTAAATTCTGAACTTGTTTGACCACACGAGAACGAAAGTCAATCTGTAATTATATTAGGTCCTTACATTTGAAATTCCCGTTTTTCGTACTGGCCACTTTAATCACAAATGTCTCCTCTTTTGGTAACGAATTCCAAATTCAAATATTTATAGCTATTTACACATGTATTTGTTTCGTTGGCCGTCATTCATTTGTTGTTTTCATCATGTATTGATATTTCGTGAATGTTACCGTGCTTCGGAGGGCACATAAAACCTTCAGCTATATGTAATGAATACATCGATCGTTGTATTTGACTATCATCATGTTTATACATTTGACTTATAGCTGACTGGTGGTACATGGTAAGCGAATTTTTTTTTTCTAAATATCGCTACATTCGCAGGCCATATTAAAAATATTTCATTTCTATCGAATCGTGAATCGAAACCATTCTCAAGTCTGTTTAAACACACAGTAAAAACATCAAAATCGGTTGAACCAATTAGGAGGAGTTCAGTGACAAACACAGGAACAGGAATTATATATATTTTTTTATCTATTTATTTCACATAAAGAAAATTTTACAAAAATTCAGAAAGATAGGTGTAAACATAAACTCCTTTGAGTTTTACTGTATACCGTACATGTAAAGATATTTCTCAGGCTACAAGAAACTTGTTTGATTTTGTGAAGAATGTGATATCGCATGTAGCATTTGACGTTATTGTGTGACAATAGTATTAGTGGAACGGTTTTATTCAACGTAGTTTTTCCTATTTATATTAGGTTTTGTCAGGGACGTTTACATGAATAATGTACGGCAGCGGATCTCAAACTTTTAAACTAGTCCATTGTAAAATAAGGGCAGTTAATAAACGATGATATAAGTTCAGGTAGTGTAGTGAGAAAATATCGACGAATGAAGTCATAAAAAAATATATTAAAATTTATAATCGTGCTTCGGAGGGCACGTTAAGCCGTCGGTCCCGGTTGCTATGAACATAGCAGTCGTCAAATCATGTCGGAGGCCTTCGGGCGGTTTGAAAATTTCCGACACTTGGGTTGGCCTCTAACTCCTCCACCAATCCGCATTGGAGCAGCGTGGTGGAGTATACTCTAGACCTCGTCGGTGTTGAGACCCGTGCTCAGTAGTGGGTCATTAATGGGTTGACGGCAATCGTTTATAAGGACATTCATAAAAAAATAATCCTAATGATATGGAAATAGGTGCTGCGTTAAGTAGGTATCAAGTTTCAATATCAACTGTAGTATATGTTCGTAGTTTATAAAAATAATAAAATGTATACATAAATATCATAAAGTTGAAAAGTTGATTTGGTCAAACGCATTAGAATCTCAGAAACTACTGGTTCGAATTGAAAAAATATTTTTGTGTTGGATAGTCAATTTACCGAGACTATAGTCTATATAACATAATGCTATGACCAATATATGCTAAGGAATGGCGAGAAATGTTTAAAAAACGGGACAAATGTTCCAATATGATACGAAGTTCGCCTGGTCTCAGTAACATATAACCTCCTTAGTGTTGAGGTCCGAGATTAGTAGCTGTTGGTTTGAATGCAAACAAAACAGGTTGCAAATAGTTCATAGACAGTTAGTAGACGTATCAATTTCGGTATACTATAAACTATTAATGAAATCTCACCAGGCAAAGCCGCGTGCAAAAGTTAGCTTAAGCATTTATATAATTCCAAGTTAAGAACCATAGCTAAAGTTATGTGAACCAACGACTGTCATCGATCGTATTATTTAAAGATGGTATATTCAGCCTTGAATTGACCTACATCTATTTGTGGATAACTGGCGTTCTTCATTCAAATAATTTATATGTATTTACTATTGTCGCTGCGGTACGAATGAAATGCTTCGGTTACAAAGTTCGACCGCTTGCTTATTTTGAGTTTGATATGGCATTAAAACAGTCCATACGTTTTAAATCTTGACGTAATGATTTTTTAAGTATTATTCTGCTCCTTAAAAACATTTAAATCATAATTATCTCTGGATCGGTTTTTGTTATATTAACTGCCAGATTCTGAAAGGCTTGTCAAAATTTCGTTCATATAACACGCATATTAACGTGAAAGTTCTATGTAGTCAATTCGTGTGTCTGAAACGTTGATTAGCGAATAATTTCTGAATAATCATGTTTTCTGCAACCCAATTCACGTTTGACAATAGATTTGACAATGAATTTCTTAATTTTTTCCTTGATCAGCCTTTGAGAAACCGGCCGTAAGTGAGCGACTGGAAATACAGAGAGTTAGGTTAGGTTAGGTTTTGTATTTTAAGTAACTCTAATTAATGTTTGTAAGTTGCTGTTCTGTTGATTTCTCGTCTCTCGCAGTCAGTCGCTCACTTAGTAACACTATAACGTAAATTAATTATTTTCGTCACTTAAAACTTTTATTTAAAGTCACTGGTTTTAATACTACTGTTTCAATTACTTTTATGGCGTCATTAGCCCACGGTATTTCCACAATATCCTGAGACATTGACAATGCTTGGAAAACAGTAGCTTTCCATCCCATTGAATGGTATCAGAAAAAACGTGACGTGGTTACAACTAATTAAGTCTTACGAGAAGTTAAGTCATGAGACATCGCGTATTACTATGACAACGTCTAAAGATTTATCTATACACTAGATGAACCAGCAAACTATGTTTTGCCATATAAATTATTATTTAAAAACTATTTTTATAACCATAAAAATGGTTCTAGTGTATTAACCTTAAAAGCTAGACATATACTATCCTGGACTTTTATTTAGATCTTTTAGAGGGGAACAATATTGTAATACATGATTTTTGAGTAACTTTCACCGTCTATTCAGCACACGCACGGAAAGCTCAAAATTTTGCCGTCTTCGCAATATTTTTTATTGCTGCTCCTCTGCTATTCATCTTAGCGTGATGTTCTATAGCCTTAAGCCTTCCTCTATAAATGGACTATCTTACACTAAAATAATTTTTCAAATCGGTCCAGTAGTTCCTGAGATTAGCC
>DWJN01005267.1:0-11630 GCA_018248895.1 Carystus phorcus
GTAATTGAAGATCGTTAAATTTTGTTTTATTTGATTTTACCTCGCTGCTTCCAAACTTTTGAACGGTAGTGTATGTCTATACACCGTTCTTTCATGAACTAAATTTTCTATCAAATAGCCTATACTTGTTTAGTTGCACGTATGTACATTGAATTTAAAAAGCGCAGTGTGCTCATTAAGTGTGGTTTCGGTAATGAGGTCGCTCAGTCGTCAGTCGTTCTCTAATGTTACACCTTAGACGGTAGAACGCTTTCGATGTGCCAAATCGTGCACGATTATTTAAATGCGCAAAGGTTTCCTAGTTACAAAAATGAACAACATCAAAATTTATAGAATTGTATCCCGAAAATTTTACAACAATATATTCCCAATCGTCAATCTTATTCTAATGCATTACCAACTAAGACTACTGTAAAATTTACTTATAGAAGTTCTCCCGCCAAATCAAAATTCTTTACTTGGTCCTTCGAGCACAAGCAGCCAGTGAAAACCTCTTCTCGCAATAACTCTACCGCTCACTCGAAGAAATTGAGGAAAGCTATTGAGTTCTGCGTACAATGCCAACGGGCGCAGGGGTATGGTAAGTAGCTCAAGAGAATGCCTGCCTTGTTCTGGCAGCCCGCCAAAAGGCACCACTGCACTGACATCGGGACCTTCACGACCTTTCGCCTTCTGTTTATTGTGTACCGACGGTGATCTTTGTTATATTTTTATTAGCTTTTTACTGTATCACGTATACGCCATATTGGATTTACGATCGAAGGTCTAAGAACTGTGTGATTTAATTACTAGACTATCATATTATTTTTTTTTTTATTCATTTCAAGTACACAAACATTTAAATTAAACATTGTCAATCATTTAAATTTAATTAGACACTGTCAAAATTACACACAAATGATGGTAATAGATTTACCGTAGGTTAAAAATTAACGGATTCTTTTCATTTGTCGAAGGTTAACCACTATTTTAAGCCTACGAAGACGTTTTAAGGCCGTGTTTTTCGTAAGCCGTGATAAGTGTTTGCAATAGTAATTAATGATTAGTACTAATAATATGCCACTTATCTTCATATTCTGATATGCAGTATGAATGAATCACTATTGGTATTATAGAAATACTTCCTCTCCAATTATAATTACATTGAGGTCACTGAACTACGCCTCTTAATGTTCTCGAGTGGCTACAAACTTCCCAAGTATCACTATTATGAGTTGTTTCATGAAACGTTGCCAAAAATGTTTGCAATACAGCCATTTAACTTTCAAATCCAAGCCACCTGGTTGAAGACTGATTGTACAAGTTTTCTTTAAAAGCATTTTAAGAAAAATCTCTTTTGAGTCAACGTTTGCAACGTTGCACGTTTCTTTCACGAAGAGAGCAAAATCGTTTACGGTAAGTAGCTCGTTTGAAAACAGAGCAACGTATTATGGCATCATAATTATCACATACCAGTCAATTTAATAGAACAACGTAGGCGTTGAAACAACTGGAAATGAGGATACTCGCCACTTTTTGCGCCGGTCTCGCCACGCTTACGTCAAGACTATGTCAACATCAAATAGGTCAATGGATAAGGATGAATGACATACGAATCAGCCAAAATTATTATACTATCTAGTGTCGACAACCTTCCGGATCTTGGAACATAATGAAACAATGATGAAATCGAAGACAAAAGCTTCGCGCAGTCCAACAAATATTAACCGATTTTATAGAAATAAATCAAAATCGGATTCGTAATTTTTGAATAGCGTTCTCAGTTCAATTGAAAAACGATTGAATTTCGAATCATGTTTAAACCATCTCATCAGAAAATGTAAAATAAAATTAAAGACAGAAAATGTCAAGATATACGAGGAGATAAATCGTGCTCGCCTGAGCCGAAGACGTGTAGAATGATAAATCGGATATCTTATTTGGCCGATTCCGAAGTCTACCTTTCATGCCAAGTAGTATCTCCTCGCCAGATGTTCGCTCGAGTGCCACGGCGCCGATTAAATAAACTTCAGCGGCTTGTAGATTTATTTCAAATCGACTCGCGACGTGAATATATGCGTGCGATGTTATTTTTATTGGACGGGACGTTTTCTCTAATATAAGTCTGTACGATTCGTCTATATTCAAAACAAAATAATGATTTTACTGATTGATATCTGGCGTAATAGTAATACTAAAGCATTTTATAATGGCAAATGGCATGTTATTTGCAACCATCGAAGCGTGTATGTGTACGTACATACATTACGTAAAATGCATTGACTGTATTAACGTTTCTCGGCTTTTATTATTATATTCAATCAACCCTAAACAACCGCAAGACAAAACGATTACATTCGGACTTGTGGCATTAAATACAAGATACAGGATTCTACCATATTTAAACAACAACATAGCAATCGTCAAATATAGAGTTTTTAGTTAATAGTATCAGGCGTTACTTTGCGGAAATTCATTGTATAAAGTTAACATTAGACTACTTTGCAACAATCCGCAAGAATTTTCTCAGTTTTTAATGATTGTCAATTGCCAAGCAACTTTTTTACTCGACGTCTATTTTCCAACTCATTAGGTTGAATTGGAAAATCCGTCAGTTAGGACCCCTAGTTAGGTTCCCTCTGGTCGTGTAATGCAGCAATCGTTCGCCGGCGACTCGACCGTTCGGCCAATAGAAATGCATGAAATTCGCGTCCGACCGAGCCCGGCAACAGGTCCGGCCCGCGCACTCCGCGCCGCGATCAATACGCCGCCGCGCCGCCGCCTTGCCGCTCCACGACCGAGCCCTTTCGATCATACGGATATGACATTACGGATCTGGATGTTAGGGACCAGTGTATATTTAGAATCCATCGGTTTCGGTTCCAGACATCTCGTTACATTTTTCGTATTATTTCGTAGGCCTAGTCATAAATAAAGCTCTCTCTGGTTCGGTCTTAAGGTATCTAAGTAAATTGGCAACTGAAACAGTGGAGAACGTAAGAACGTATCTTGAAACTCTTCATTTATCGAAAGTTATTGACTTATCTACATCGCTCTTAATTAATATCTAAAGTAATAACTTAATGCAGCCGTGCAAATCTTTTCCGCTCAGAATGCATTCAATACTTGAAAGTAGAACAAGAAACGACGCTAACAAGGCGAATCAGAACAGCCCGTGGAATGGAAATTCCCATTAGCGTGATTCTAAAGCAGCAAGCCGCAGTGCGTAACAGTTTTGAGGACTGCGGCTCATAACGTAGCAATTGTGGGGTAAACTGTCGCGTGTAGGGCACAGTACAGAGCTAAGCAGGCGCTGTAAAGTGGTTTCGGAGTGGTACGAGCGTCATGCGATCCGAGTATAAATCTTTTGCTACCACGCCAGCTGATATTCGAGGTCGGCCTAACACCTAACCAGCAAGATTTACTCGCAACAACTTACCAACTGTATAATATACATATACTGCACAATAAAAAGGCAAACAGCAGTAACAAACGAGAATGGTTTTGTCATATTATGGCATCTATTAAAAAACGATTGAACTTAAGCAAATTCTTGAACTTAAGCATATTTGAGACTAGTTCAAAATATGGAAGAGAGAAGCCTCATCAGTGTTAGGTTCGATTCATAATCATCTCTGACATGTGTTTCGTATAAAATATTATGGCTGCCGGTAGTTATTGCGAAATAAAAATCATAGGTCTAAAGGGAGACGTTTCCCGTATTTGTCATGCGTCACCAAGTAGGCGTTCGACAAGGCGCTCGCATCGACCACCCCGCCCCGATACACCCATGAGATGGAATTTACATTTATACGACGCGATGTCAGCTGTACGATGAACCCTGCCTACTTGACGCAAGTCAGCTTGTAGTGCGACAGATTATATAGAGTAGAATGATGACATAAGCAAAAAATTGTTCTGACTAAATATTATGACATCTATAACGATCACTTTAGATGCAGATTCATTGTATTTGAAACGCTTTTGGAGATTTTTTATTACATTATTAACCTTTATATTTAAAACAAAGTTTATAGGCGCTTAGTGCGCTGGTACTTACGTACAAGTAATTACATATAACATCAGGTATAAAATCTAAAACAAGTATGACCAGTGCAAAGAGGTATCAATGGGGTGAAATCCCTTCAAGATATAAAATTTAGATATCGCACTAAAATCCACTGGAAATTTCCAAAATAGTAGGTAGGCCTATTTAACTATTTTCAAAAAGCCAATGTTATGATTATTCGTAAACTATGTGGATAAATAAAAAATGACTGATTTACAAGTTCACGAGCCACAATCATTTAATAAATATTCATACGATAAACTGTACGACTATACTTCGTTCTAGCAATATGGTAAATTACATTATGATTGAAGTTCTGGATGTTGGCCAAAGAACTAAAGGGTTCTAAAGAAAACATTTTTTAAATATTTAAAATTGGAAGATTACTATTATAGAATAGATAGAACTTTTTATTATGTGCACACGATAGAACAGAATATTTGTTTAATAAGATGCACCCTAAACCTACGTCATATAAATTACAATCTAATCTTGAACAGAACATAGAAAGTAATTGAATAAAGACCTTACACCGTTCAATAGACGCCTTCCTCGATACTCAGCAATTTTGTACTTTAAAATTTTTGCAGATTGGATATAAACGCTATCAAGAAATACCGAAAGGATTTGTGATTAACCGGCATCCGCCAATAACAATAACATGGGAGTTTGTGGGATTTATTTAATAAACAGAAAAAGAAGATCGTTATAAGAAAATAATTCAGCGTCACACTGCCCATGTTGAAAAAGTAAATATAGCTCTCAGTTGTTTAATCTTATTTTAAGCCCCGCTAAGAATTAGTCTAAAATTTAAGCCCAATAACTGGTACGATTATAAACGTTATTTGCGATTAGTATAATTAAATAATTCTCAACAATTATAAATAATAGAATGTTAGTTAGTGGTTTATAAGTTGAGGGAAAGTTTGAAATTGTTCGTCGTTTATTTTTTGCAATTTTTTTGCGTCGAACATTTAGATATTTTCTCATATACATGTCATATATTTTTATTTGTTATGGCTTATCTGTACGCTGGCTGTTACCCAAAGCCACAAAAACGGTTGTAAACATGCCATATAAAAATGACTTAGTTTTATACTAAGCAAGACATATTCAACTTGATCGCCGCTGGCAATATTTGTTTTGATGAAAAAGATTACAAGATTCCAGATGAATTTCTTAAATAAGCTAAAGCTATAAAATAGTACTAAAGCTAAAGTTATATGAGATTTATACACACAAAAAACCCACTATGGTGCAATCGATTTCATAATACTTAATAGGGGATAATGTGACCTGTATTATGCAAAACTAATACCCAGTAATTTCCAGGCAGTGAAGAAAAACGACGACAATCAGCAGACCGATGGTTAGGCACGTTTTGCAACGTTATTGCATGAGTAATAGGGACAAGAGCGTAATTCTGAATAAACATACCCTCGACACAAAATGAATAAAAAAAGAATGGAATAATCAAATATTCACTACATTATTTCTGCTTCTATGCTTTCCTAGTAATTTGCTCGTGAGCATACTCATTTGCAACTTTACGTTCGACAATAACTGACTAATCTACATATTTTAATAAAATATCAAAGTCTAATTCTGGGAGTTCTCCAGTACTCTCCATCTCAGCTACTGGTATCAAAGCAGTCTTAACGATACGAACACAAAGAGTTCCCTTCAGCCATTGCGACAGCATCCGTCGGCCGCATTTCACATGCAAAATAAATCAAACAAGACCAACGTTGCTATCGAATTACTCGATGGCTTTTGCAATGTGTGTAACATAGTTATTTTGCCAGCAACAACGAAAATGTACCAGTAAGCTCAAATCAGCTTTTGGTATATTTAACGCACTAAAATTTTGCTCTTTAAGGCATTTTAAAAAACGTAGAACAACATTATGTTAAGGATTTACAAGAAAAAGATGGAAAGAGGTTGTAAGCAAACGGCTAAGCGTTAATTTTCTTTTCCGTAATAAGCTTTCAGCACAATTTTCGTAATACACATTGTATAGACATTTTCCATATACATATATACATTTCACATGATACGACATTTATGAAATTATTTTCCCTCACATGAATTTACAGTCTGTGAACGTATACAACGTAATCATTACTGTAATTTATTTCTTAAATGATATGAAAGACATCCAACTATAGGCGAATTAATTAATTATTATTGAAATACAAATAAATTCCAACATACAGCAACAAGCACGTTTAACATTTTCAAGTGAAGAAAGAAAGCCTAAAAATATAATAACACTATCCTCTTTTTCATTGTGCACAGGCACAAAAATTTGGTCTTTAATTACATAAAAGAACAGAATTGCTGAAATAGTGCAATAATGTGATTGTGGAAGGTATTCAAAGTGTATAACATAACACCATCCTTTTTTCATCGTGCACAGGCACAAAATTTGATCTTTAATTACATAAAAGAGCAGAATAGCTGAAATAGCGCAATAATGTTGTGATTGCGGAAGGTGTAGTGTATAACATACATTGAGAACGACCGGACGAGTCAATCGGCGCGGGAGCACCGCACCCGGCTGTCTCTGAGGGATTCGCTAATTGGACACGCCCGTTACGTCGCGCACACCAATTGACAACTGAATACCGAACGAAACGAACATGCAACGTATAATAACATCAGACTAGTAACCTCGATCTGCATAAGTCAGGTATAATTTGGTACAAATATATGTTCAGATACACAAACGCTATAAGTATCTGTAACAATAATAATTAAATCTTGAAACAAGAGTTTTCCGTTACAAAATAATATTTGACATTTATATAATCTCTACCCTTTATTGCAAATCGAGGAGCCAAGGCATTGCAAATTGAAAAGAATATGAATATATGATTAAATGACATTCTTAACATAAACTAACAATTTTAGTAATTGCGAACTCGCACAAAACTCAAAGACGAGAACCTGATAAGAGAGCAACTGATTGCAGTACTGTATAATCATAAGATAGGTGATGTCTTCCAACGACTAATATTATAGAACTCAAATAATTTATCACGTAATTTTTCCATTTACCAATTCATTAAAAAGTTCGTGACTTGCATTTTCATTTGCAAAGTTAGAAACATTAACATTTGTTCGTTAAGTGATGTCAACATACCGTCGGCTGCAAGAACGGTAGCGAAAATTTGTGCGTACTTGTTAAATATTTACTACATGGTGTGTTACGAAAATTAGAATACAATAACATGAGACAAAATCGTGGTTGGACATAAGAACACAAGGACATTTTAAAGAAAACAAAGATTGCTGATTTATTTATGGTGACAATACAGAAGTATTTACATATAACAAAAGAAAATAAATTTTGTACAAAGAATTTTCCAGGAATTAATGTGATAGTAACAAATATTCATATAGATTTGCAATGAAATGTCAATTTATTTATTCCTATCATTAGCTACGAAGTGGATCTGCCTTGTTACGCTGGTCTAAATAATCAAGTATACAATGGACTATTATAACAGGATTTAAAAGCATGTTTTGTGAGTCAACTCGTTCAGTTGGCACGGATTACGAAACTGTCGACGCTGAAAACGTTACGCTGATGATCGCCCCCACTGCCCTCAACTCCGCGTCCATCTCCAAGGGCTGGAAGCATCACTTACAAAGTGTTCGCGATGGATAACGCTCGGCGGTATGCAAGCATGCCTGGACCGAGACCCTTACCTATACTCGGTAACTCATGGCGATTTGCTATAGGACAGAAACCATGGCGAACGCGTGCTTTAGATTTGACCCTATGGAGTTTACGAGCCTTAGCCGGTACTGGTGGAGCAACTAAGGTAGCAAAATTATTCGGACACCCAGATCTAGTGTTCCCTTTTTGTGCTGAAGAAACAGCTCGGATATACAGGCGAGAAGATTCAATGCCACATAGAGCAGTCGCACCTTGTCTTAGACATTATAAGCAGGAATTGAGAAAGGATTTTTTCGGTGAGGAGCCTGGTTTAATAGGAGTGTAAGTGTTGTAGATTTTTTTTTAATCATTGGGCATAAAGATGTGAACTTTTAGTAACTGATTATGTTTGTTCTCAGACACGGCATGCCATGGTCAAGGTTTAGATCAAAAGTGTCCAAGGCCCTCGCAGCACCGGATGCTGCTAAGGCTACAGTACCATTACTGGATGAAGTTGCAATAGATTTTGTAAACAAGTAAGTCATATTTTTTACCTATAATTGTTTTTAACAATAACAATCCAAGAGTGATAAAATACAATGAAATAGAAACACTACATACTTTGTTCACAAGAGTGACTTCTGGTTTCCGAAAGGCTGATCAACGAAAAATTAACTAATAAACTGTCAAATCTATTATCAAACGTCAATTGTGTCATTCGATTTGATTAATTTACAGTTAAACAAAGCTGTCAAATTTTATTCCGAATCGTATGCCATTTGCGATTTTGTTTTCTGATTTACTATCGTCTGATCAACGTTTCAGAAACTGGAATTTATTTGACAGAGCTCCTAATTTAACATGCCTATTAGTTCAACAATAATTTGATAAGCCGGCGGTAAGTATAAACTAATAAACTAAATTGATCACATTAAATGATCCAATATAATCTACAACTTCAATGTATTATTTACATAATACTTTTAATAACATTATCCAAAAATAACATTATATGATCATTTCCGTTTAGTTAATTAATTCGTCATATATCGTAACCGATAAGGAATATTACACTGTATGAAAAGAGGTTACTTCGACCATTAATTAGATTACATATCGGTCAAAAACAAAGTTACGCGGAAACGTGTTAACAAAGCCTGTTATTTTAATCGATTCACATAACACATCACACAAAAAGTAGTCCAGTAGTAACTGCGGAATGCTAACCCCGACACTCATACTTATTTATAAGTTTTACATCCACTTGTGAAATCGAATCTACTTATCTCCAAAGTGACATAAAACGTAAACCACGTTAAAAGGTTACAAGCTGTTAATGTTAGTACAGATACTAGTGATGCAGTGTCTATTGGATAATGAAGTGGTAGTGGGACTACAGAATCTCGGTTTAATGACCACATCCCGTTTTTAACAACGACTGCGTCTGCGCATTTGTTTTGTACACCACTACGTGCTGACTGACTCACAGCGGGAAACAACAATCTCATTCAATGAAAAAGTTACGCTCCGATGGACTGGCATCCACGCTATTAGACTTACTACGAAATTTTTAAACATTTGTTTAGCAAGAGAAATGGGTCAAATTCAACGCACAAATTTTCGGTTTTCTTTGTAAGAATGTCATTATAGAATGCAATAGAGTGGTCTAAACTGGGTGGGCCAGTTGTAAGAAACTATGTATATCCGTAATGTGAGATATTTAACCTAAGAAAATAAGTGCTAACCTTTTATTTTATTATACTTTCAGAATGGAAAGCATTCTTGACGGAAACAGAGAACTGCCGGAGGATTTCCTGCCTGAGCTCTATAAATGGGCTTTGGAATGTAAGTTTTATCTCGGCTTTATTATTTAGAACGAATCCGAAAAAACTATCGCAGTAATTGTCCAAGGGAACTCTAGTAGATCAAATATTTACCGCTTTTCCAGTTGTTGTTCATGATTTATGACAACTTTCTTCCAGCCGTTGGAGCGTGGGCATTGGGAACAAGATTGGGATGCCTAAACAACGACGCCGAAGGGCGAGAAATAATAAAAAACATTCACGGTTTCTTTCACAGCGTCCCAGAATTGGAGCTATCGGCTCCTTTATGGAGATTATATTCTACACCAGCATACAAAACTTATATAGATGCACTGGACTCCTTCAGATCGCTCTGCTTGAAAAGACTGACTGATAAGGGAATATGTGCTAAGATAGAGAAGGCATACGGAAAAAAAGTTGCCACGATTCTGGCTCTAGACCTGTTATTGGTAGGCGTTGACACTACCGCTGCAGCAGCGGCAAGCACGATGTACTTACTGGCCACAAATACGAGGGTGCAAAGGAAATTGCAACTAGAGTTGGATAATAATCTACCTGTGGGCAGACTTCTCACCAGCAAGGATTTGGATCAACTTCCGTACCTCAAAGCTTGCATTAAAGAAGCGTTGCGGTAAGTTTTATCAGTAATTGGTTCAACTTTCGAATAGTCGATGAAATTTTTTAAACGTTTCATAAGATCTGCAAATTTATTTAATTTTAGCAACGCGGATTATTGATGTGCATGCAATAAAGTTATGTGGTATTGTAATATAAGTGCCTTGTTAGACAATTGATATATTAATATTTAAATTACCAATCAATGAAAATTAACGTCCGGATTTTATAAACCATCTTAAATTCATTACTGGTTAAAATTGATCCTCAATAAATGCTCGGAGAAAGATCAGTGTAGGGGTATACATATGTATAAATTCATCTTTACTGAAAAACCAGAAGTTGGGATATACAAATATACATTACTAGTTTCGCCTGCCCTACAGTCAGTCTCAACAGCGTTGCACTCCCAATGATTTGCCCTCATAAAAGCCATACCCGTTCCGCATAGCCAATAAATTAGTTAAAACAAAATCCGCATCACAAATTGAACGAGTGGTGCTCGTCGAGTCACGTTTGGATTTTTATTTAAAGTACGAATAACTAGCGATCCATTCAGTTTCCAATCAGAGTTCTTGTAAGTGCAATCAACTCGTAGAATTTTATGTTATTACTCATGGCTCGCTTTGTTCATACGCAAGCACTATCTTGCTATTGCGTATTTTACTGTGATTATATATACTTGTGTAAATGTTGGTAACTCTAGAAACGACATTTAAAAATACTGAATCACACAAGTTAATGTATAGAAAAACGGACAAAAGAATTTTCTCGTTATAAGTGGTCATCTTTGTCCAAGGACTTTAGAAATACTAAAGGCATCACCAACGCATTGCCGCTCAAATAAGCAGCGGAAGTCACATATTATTTCTGACTCTCTGACATTATGACCATAACCTTAAAAATAATGTTTATGAAGGCTAAACATGTACCTGTAGAAAAAAACTGGGTAGTAGAGGAACGACCTGGAGGGTTATATCTTCTTTTTTTAGTCATCAGGTGCTTCGCTAGGAATGACGGTTGGTCTGGGCTCGAGTTAAATAAAACCCGTTCCACCCCAAAAACATGTCCCATACCTAAACGTATATACCTAAACCTAGGCTGTAAATCAATATTTGCCCTATCTACGTAACATGTTAGCCATGATTCATTTTATATTAGTATAATACAGCTAAGTACTCATTGTACGTCGGTCAAACAGCAATACGAGTAATTCGACTTATGTTTCAACGCGTATCACTTCGAGACCTGTTACAATTAATATGATACTCGACACAAAATATGGTCAATATCGATATCTCAAACATTTGCGGTAATAAGTGACCCGATTCACGCCATCACCTTGAAATTAGAACTCGCTACGTAATGAGGGCAGTGTTAAATTTTTGTATCGGTCTCAAAACATAAACTCAAACTCAAACTCAAATTATTTTATTTCATGTAGGTATTTATAAATACACTTATGAAACGTCAAATATTT
>DWJN01005268.1:0-11629 GCA_018248895.1 Carystus phorcus
ACTCTCCTCGTAATATGACTCTCATCCCTCCGCATTACATGCCCGTACTACGCCAATCGGCTTCCTCTCATCTTTTCAACCACTGGTGCTATTTTCGGACTTCCTCTGATATACTCATTCCGTATCTTGTCCATCCTTGTAACTCCATACATCCATCTCGACATTCGAATGTATTTGTTATATTTATGTTTTTTTATAAACCACGATTATGATTTTTTTTTTATTTCTCGGTGAATTAACAACGCTTTGTGGCGTATTTTGATCAATCAGCATTTTCGGTCTTCTAGCGTATCAACATGCATCAATTATTTTGCAAAATATACTGGCTGTAAAATTACACTTTGCAATATTATTACAAGTCAAATACCCAATATTAATATTTGTATTTAGTAGTTGAGTGAGCACGTATATTGTATTTGATGGCATAATATTGGAAAATATAACGAAATATTAATTCTGTGAGCGATACGTCGATATTCACTCATTGGAACGTATCTATGTATATACATAGGTACTCTAGGTAGGCTACTTTTCGTTTCGGTACAACTATGCCTATTTACCCGAATCTAAACACCTGCTATAAATATTTTGTAAGCCTACTGATATTAAAATTAAATTATCCTCTTATGTATTCAGCATACATATTTAACACAGTTACGGTTTTATACAGTTTAGACATAAACATATATAACTAATATATTACAAAGAAGACAAACCTTCTTTGAGGCTGTCCTACAATAATTTGATGAAGAAAACTGTTTAGGAAGTAAGTGCCTTTGGGCTAGAACAATTAGAGAATCTAGCACAGACTTTCTAAACAGTATCCCTCAACAAATCTTTTTATTATTTTTGAAGGCGATTATACATTTTTGATTTTTTTTTTAATTCTTTCTTTTAAGTGGTTCCTTTATTTATGCAGGCGTGATGTAATGTTATGAAATAGTACAATGCATATATTAACGATTAATATAATCATGAGACATCTGCTGTAATTTTTGATGCCGTTATCTTTGTCTATCTCCGAAACTAATTTCTAACGTGAAAATAATTATCAAATTACAACCAGTATAAAGTTATGAACCTTGGTTTCGGAGAGAAGGTTATAAGTTAGAATTTAGTTAAGGCAATCGCGATCGTTTGTTAAGACGTTACCTCAAAGCGTTTAACACAACTGCAATACACTTGTAATACGAAGCAACAGTTTAATAACAGTGCACTCGAGACAATAATTACAGCAAATTGACTTCAATCCACCCGCTATACTGAAACTCAAGACAATGGTATTACGTGCAATTAAACCTCAAATACACGCATACAGATCAATAGGAGACTTGCAAATCCAATTAACCCGCAACACATCAGCCCATGTGTTCGCAGATACACGGAACCGGTTATAACCGGCTAACAATGCCGTTAACCGATGGGAATGGTCCGGTTAATCGTATATGGCTGTACGCGTGTATTTATCGCCCGGTTTCGTGTTCAATCTGCGCGAATTATCCCACATTGTTCCAAAATGGAGCGCCTAACTGTGCACCTGCTGTCCACTATTAAGGAAAGTGAGGTAAGAATCGTTTGAGGGTTTTATTTTATTCCTTCCTACCTTGCGTTGTTGTACTATTAGGGCTGTTGGCATTGGACACCATGTGCGGTCAATTTGGTTGTTTGATCGCGCAACCAAAGGATACTTCTTAGGGTTTTACGAGGTAATACAGATGTACTAACTACCTACCTAGCACTAGATAGTGCGTATGATTAGCCGCATCACAGCAGCTGGTGTCCACAGATTACGGCTCTCTATATCTTATATCTTATACTAATATATAAAGCTGAAGAGTTTGTTTGTTTGTTTGATTGTTTGAACGGGCTAAGTTTTGAGCTTTCCTTGTACATATAATAAACTTCTACCTATTCTTACCCCTCTGTATTACTCTGGAATTATCGCCGCAATTGACTTTGACGGTAATAATTACCGTTTAATATTATAATTTATTAATATTATAATTATTATACCTCGAGAAGGGAAAATCGACTTTACTCATTAACGCTTCATTAATAATAGTTTTCTTTCCTCTGAAACAGTGTCAGCTGTGAAATACATTTTTACACCAATTAATACGAATTTATATTTACATCCGTCATTAATACTATTACTTTTTTTTTCTTACTTGTCAAATATCACTGTACCAGAAGGTTTGAACCATGTCTTATTTTTAAAATTCCTACATTTTAATAAAAAATATTCTGAAACTATTAACGTGCATTGTCGAAATAATTTCATTAAAAGTAATATAATAAATTGCGCAAACTACTTTTATTGCATTATGCATTCATGAAGTATGCGCTTGGAATAATTATTAACTTAGGAAAGCTAAGATCTTCATCTTGCTAAATACTTAACAAGTACTCCTTATTTATGATAGTATTTTAATTAATTTAAATGTTTGTGGAGTGGATTATAATAACAATAGAATTAAATAAAGAGATTTAATTGTTCTCAAACATTTTTCATTTTGATTGAACAACTATTAGTAAGATTAGACACTCGCCGCCTTATTAGAAAATAAGGTCTAAACCGCGATTATCAAGTATAGGCTTATCTTTAATACTAAACTTTAAGACAAGGTTTATTTTAGTTTAGTTTTTTTGTTTAGTCCATTGTCTAATAGAAGTTGAAACCGGTACTGTAGTTAGACCACGTTTTGTAATAAGGCCGTGAGAGACGAGCTACGTCATGTTTGCATTCGACAAAAAAGAGATTGGTCTCTAGGTGCGAAGAGACTACTTCAAAATGTTTTTAATCTCATTATTTATGGTTTTAACCTTTTTGACATAGTTATTGTATAAGTAAGTTATTTGAAATGAATAACTAAGTTACATGATGCATGTGACATGTTGTTTTTTTTAATATTAATATCAATTTTTTTTTTTAATTTTAAGTTACGCGATACGTTTTTTTGGCTCCTGTAATCGTTTGATGGTTGATAAAATTAACATGATAAAAAATATTGTTAAACAATCAATTAGGTCACACTAGATAAGGGCGTCAGAATCTAGAGTTGCGCTGGTAGCCTAAATACCTAGCGGGCGGACGGGGGTGGCTGTGGGTGACGACCTATTTCTTCGGCACTCGATACAATAAAATGCTACAGCCTTGTTAGCTCGTACTTCTGTTCCGTATGACATGCTCCTGCCACTGCAATACTTATGTTATCCATAAGCACTCATTGTTAAACTATTTTATATTTTTATTAATAACCAGCTGACCAAGTAGACGTTGTTCTGAAAAAACACTAGCGGCCTTATTGCAAAAAGTGGACTAGCAAAGTACTGGTTTAAACTTCTATTAGACCAAGTAAAGTAAACCTTGGCTTAAAGTATAGTATGAAAGATAAACCTATACTTGATAGACGTAGTTTAGACCCTATTTTGTAATAAGGCGGTAGATGTTAAGTGAAGCCCATCAAAGTATAATCCTGAAAACTGCATCGGATAAGCCGTTTCTGAGATTAGCGTGCACAGACATACAAACAAACAGATAGATTTTGGTTTCTCTGGCGTGTATAAAGGCCCCCCATTATGTTTTCTTTTTAATATATTTGCCATGCACAGAGAGCGATTAGATGCAGATGAAACAGAGAAGAATTATAAAACAAATTGAATTATATTTATAGTTAGTAAGTATGGCGACTGACTCAAGCAAAGTGGTGGACGGTCAAGCAGGGTTCCCTGCGAGTATTCAGGATTGAAATTAAAAACAAGACTAAACGAAAGATTGTTTATAACAATTTATTAGTTCCCAGTTACCTCCCTCGTTCACTTCGGCATGTATTTAATTTGTGTACTTAAATATCAACACAAAATTTTTCAATTACGTCATTCACGTTTGCATCATGCATGTCGTGTTAGTGTGAGAATAAATTCTTTCATTTTAATAATTTAATTGAAACTTGTTTTCCCATGAAAAAGAGATGTTTTGCCGCTAAAAAAGGAACCTATGGCACTCTCCAGATCGTTAATCGATCCATTGCTCCGTTTTGATGTGAAAGAATGACAAACAAACAAACAAATACACTTTCGCGTTAATTACATTAATAACTATGGATTGAAAATAAAATAGACCGTAATCTGTTATATTCCGTTTATCAAAGTTTTTCATTTAATACCTATTTTAAGTGGAACTGTAAATCGCCATTTTGTAAAGTCTGGATTTGATTAAAATGGCGGCACTTACTAGGTAATCGAATTATGAGAACTAAATGTGTATTGCGCCGTTTAGTTCAATCGGAGAGTGGATAGTGGACTAAAAACTTGCAAGATTTAGTTACAGATAGACTAATGGACAAGTGAAACTAAATGAAACCCTGTAATATATCAATCTTGACTGTTGCTGTTATAGCGCCGTATCAAAGATTTCGTAGAAGATGGATTAACCCATTCATCTATGCAAATTTTGTGCTTTCAAATTCCGAAGGCAGGTTAAGTATTTCTTGAGAGAGAGAAGTTTGAAAGACGAAACTTGCTACAACATTTTCGGAGCTTTTAGTCAAATGAGATGAATATTCTCGATCTTGTTAGATACCTATACATTTTCAAATACGAGCATCATCCTCCATTCTCAGATGATGCACAGCCAGTCCCGAAGCCTCATAATTGTTTAAAGAATCTCAAGCATTAACTTATAACTTAAATATGTAAGACCATTCATCGTTGTAAGCTGTATGAAGATATTCGACAGATGGCACCACTTCTTAAACTTAGAACATTAGATTTGATAACGGTAGAATATTGTAAAGTATTTCCTGTATCCATTACAATATTAAACAAAAGGACGGACATATGTATATACGAGTATCGGTTCTTGAGTTTATATCATTCAAAGATTAAATATATTAGGTAACATTCATCTTGTAACAGATTACTATGAATTTATTACGGTCTATGAAATTGATCTATAACTTTATACTTACTAACAAAAGATAACTGAAACAAGAAGAACTTTAAAGTTAGGATCAAAATTGTATAAACACAATAACTTTATAATAACTTGATCCTGACTTGACTTTAAACTTCTTTTCACTGAAGTTATCTTAGACATAATAATCGTTCATAATCATAATAATTTATTTAGTATCACACACAAGAATTGTTACATTACATTTTAAAACACGGACCTCCGATCCCCAAAAAATCACAATATTTGTGGAGGTTAGCTATATTATAGTTAGTTTAAAAACCCGTGACAGAAAAATGGGCGGGGAGGGTTTGAAAATGTTTGGATTAAATATTAAATTAAAGTTACTGGTCAGTTTCAATAATTTAGATTAGTTTAAAACATTCTATTCAGCTATAGCGATTGGTGCTGATATGTGCGAATGTTTAATCACTAGATCTACTACAATTTCCTTCTACAGGTTTAGATCTAGGATTTTAAAAGTCTGCAAGTTTTCCTTCATTAGTCATTGAAAACAAAAGCAAAATAATAAGTAGTTACTTTGGTGAGGAAAGCCAGCTGATAGAGCAGCGGAAGTGGCACATATCTCGTGCAGGGAGATTGGAACACCGAAGTGTGGCGTTCCAATTTATTCCACACGGGTCGCGAGACTCACCACTCGTGGAAACATGGAGGAGGCATACTTATATATCCTGAACATTTGACGTACACGAAAATTGGACAATTTAAAGAGTTTCATAATGGTAACAAGGTTCTTTTCTGGAAGTTAAATAGTTCACATTAAATGTCCTACGTAAAAGAAAAGTTACATAAAGTGTGTAATTATTAATAGTAGTCAAATAAAAAAATATTTCATATTCTTATCTTCATCTATTAATGGTTCTTAAACATAGCATCTAGTCGAAATTTCGACATGCATTTCAATAAAATTACGTACTAATATATTACAAAAACATTTGACATTTAAGCCATTAACTCGATGGCAAGCGTTTGTTATTTCTTAATATTTCTATACATAATCATAACATCTTTCTTAATCCAAGTTTATTGTCAAAAACAAATAACTTATTTATATCACGTAGAAAAGACAAGTCTGTATAAACCCGTCTTGTATGTGTCGTAATTCAAACGTCGACTATAACACGATATAAATACATTAGTAACAGCTTCAGAATTGCGACAGTAAGCCGTAGGATATACCTTCTCCGATACAACATGTTCACAGCAGTTAAAACGTGCTACTGCGGTGTGCGTATTTCATGTCGGCACGTCTTTGTTTTGAGATTATATTGTGAGTCTGTGTTACCGTCTTCGCTCTCTGTACTCCTGGTACCTCCTTTGAATTTCGTGATTCTTGTTTCTGAGATTTCTTTTGACGCTACTCTTCCTTCCGACCGAGGCGTGAATATTTTTGGGGATTGAATTCTGATATCTCACGTAGACTACATACGAGTGGCTTCGTATGAGATTTTGACCTTGAATTAGTTTAGTTTTTATGTTTTTGTTTACGCTGGTGTTACTTCCAATTGGGTTTGCCGATGTCTTGGCTAACAGCGTAGTTTAAAGGAATACTAAAAAGAACACATTATGTTATATAAATGTTTTTATCGTAACGCTGATGACATATATATTAGTCCTTAAAAACTTAAATAATTTGATGAGGGAAACTGTTTAGGAAGTAGGTGCTTCGGTGTCGGTTCGCTTCGGCACCTACTTCCTCAACAGTACCCCTCAACAAATTATTTTAATCTTTTTGAAAGCGGTTTTACTTTTTGGTTAGTTTTTGTTCATTTATGGTTTGTCCACTGACAGGGTCCGTTCGACCCTCGTGTTGAAATTTCGTCACAAGAGGTCCAACACAAACATTTATTGACACTTAAACGTCTTCAGATAGAAATCCTCACACCAGACACCATTCCTCGAGAATGTAATGACCAACAAAGTCTTAAAACTGTTGTAAAACTGGTGGTCGCGGAGAAAGTGGAATCTCGACAAATTCCAGACGCAATTAGTTGAAACCAGCAGCGTTTTGATTGAAACGGCTACGGGTGCTAATGGTGAGGGCATATTACTGAGAGGAGCGGGCGAGAAGACTTCATACCAAAAATATTCAATGGTTAATAGTAGTAAATTGTAATAACAATATTTACTGTGTTAAAATTAAATCGTCGACTAGCTGTGCCCGCGACTTCATAGAATTTAACAAAAAAGTTATTTTTCAATTCACAGATTTATATTCTAAAATAAAAGTAGCCTAAGTTACTCATTATATCAGCTCTGCCAGTGAAAGTCTGTAGGGATGAATAGATAATTGTTTTTACATTTTTACTCCTTAATTACTACTACATGTTTGGATTCAAATTCGAATTTAACATCATTTTTTCGTGTAGGGATTATTTGAATATACTTATGCGCGTATTTTTTATTATACCAACGTTTAGGAAAAATGCTTTTAAATCGAGGAGAAGAAACGACGAAAGACTTCAGCACATCTTTTATACTAATAAATAAGTGAATACAAATACAGTTTCTAGTCTTTGCACAGCTAGATGGGGCAGTATTAAAACAAGTTGATAGATTAAATTTAACGAGTACATCTTTTCGTTCAAGAAAATCGCTAAGGAAGTGTAATGCGTTCTCACCGCTATCACTAAAACGACTTAGTTTATTCGACGAAGTTTTCAGCAGTAAACCGGAAAGGATGTTTCATTAAAGGAATAGATTCTAGTGGAACCGTATATCTAGAAGTTCCTTGAGATCCGCGTCCATCTCGCTCGCTCCTGCCACACACACGGTTTATGAGGCGCTTTATGAACATGGGTTATGGTTTTGTAGAACGATAAAAACGAAAGTCGTAATGGAAATATGTGGGTGTGTTATTCTGTTTCATTGTAAACAATAAAGATACGGTCGGTTATGTTCACTCTTAAATATTTTATTGACAACATCGGCTCAATCCTAAATATTGTTTCTTGTTACGTGTGTCATATATTTACGTCGTATGTTGGAGAGAAAACTCAATGGAACGATTAGTGGTACAAGGAAGAGCAGAAGGTCAACGTTCTCTGGACAAATCCTCATCAAGATGGACGGATTTAATTAAATCTTCTTCTAAGTGTTCCATTACAGAATGCATGCGCTTTGCCACGAACAGAGACAAATGGAGAAGTATCGCTAAAACCGCTTCCAATTCATAATATACGATGATCCATGACCACGACCACTGCGACAGGAGTGTAGGACTAGAAAGAAGAATGTTGGTGTTAATAACGTTCTTCTTGCTAGACTTAGCCGTCAAACGCTTCATGTTCCGGCTAGGGACTTGAGAGCCAGAATTCGAACGAATCAGTGATGGCTTTGGCGTTGGTGAAATTCATGGGTGATGGTGACCATTTACCATCAAAAATCGTCAGCTTGTTTGTTACAGAAATAAAAAAAGAAAAAGAAAGAAGTCGGTGATTTTCAGGCCGACCCATTGTATGGTTTGAGTGCAAAATAAAGTACAGAGATGTTTTCCTTTAAACACATTGAGCCATTACTACAAAACTTCGATAAACATCAATACTGCTGATGGTGCTGCATGTATTAAAAGTTTTCTACAATTTCATTTAAGTGCGTGCGCTCATGTGTGTAAGTCGCTATGTGTGTGTGTGTGATCGCGTTCATCATTCATGTTAATTAACAATAATTAAATCAAAAGCTTTACAGAAATCCACCCAGTATGTAAATAAGCCGAATAACTTTTTCCTATAATTTAAGATGAGAACTAGTACACAGGCAGCTGCAAGTGGAATTTATTTCCAGTTTCAAAATATCTTTTGGATTTTGTAATTTAGTCACTTGATAACTAAATTAAAATGTATTTTTTAAACTTTCTCAGATACTTATGACTCGGTTCATGAAGCATTAATTATGATACGTTTATAATTACTATTTAGAAATGGGTTTTTGTACTAAAAACAAATGAGGTGGTTTAATAATATTTTTATAATTATTAAAGATATAAATTGCATGTGTGCGCCGGTAGCTCGCGTTGTGTGTGTCTTAAATTGGCTTCCTTTAAGTAGGAGTTTCCCTTCTGGTTCTAGATGGCGCCACATAAAACGACGACAATTATCGACAATATGATGGTAAGTGTTTATCTTGGGCTGGGCATAAACACAATATACTTCTAATTACTGTTGCTTGATAAAATTGTGTAATTACGTCTTTAGCGATAACGTTATATATTTTTCTAAAGTCTATACTAATTTTAAAACGATCTAACGAAACGTCACTAACAAGTTGCCTCAAATTGAACCGCGGTGTAACTACTTAATTCGAGTCCCAAGAAGCGAAGTCAACGTTTTTATCCAAAACAAACAGATGGATAGCTGATTGCTTTATTTTTTCTCAAACGAGCCATCCTGTTTTCGTAAACAAAAGTTCGTAACTCAGTTGAAAGGAACTTTCTTTGGCACCTTTTTAGGACGCGTCACATCTCAACGCAGGAATCGTATTGATGTCAATTTTATGTAACTTGTCGACTATTGAGCTGATGATAAGTGGTCATCATCATCCTCCATGGATGATCATCAGCATTAAAAGTATCATTGATAGTCGGCCAAGAAACTAAACAGAAGGAAAAGAATTCAATAAAGCCACTTCCGTGTTAGGCATAGTTATTACCATCTCATATAACCAGGCCGTTTTCATCACTTCGTTTTTTGGGGCACGCTAAGTCTGAAAGTTGTAAGTCGATAATATTTTGTACTGCGCCTTACACAAACATATTGCATAGTGAGAGATAAGTCCCAACGTGTGAGAATCTCGTTTGAGGCGACGCGGTAATTGTTGAGGAAAGATAAATAAGGAGTTGTATTTGGATAAAATATATTTTTTGTAAAGGTTATCAAATCAAGGCAAATTTTCGACTATTTCGAATTCGTGCCCTCACAAAAATATCCATATGTATAACATACTACGTATGACTATTTGGGTGTACTATTGCAGTCGAATTTTGAAGCAGTTAAGTAATTACGCTGAAATAGGTTTAATTTAAATGACAATGCATAGTTATCTGAATAACTCACTCTAAATCTAACAGCGAACCGTACAAGATGCCGAACGAGTTATTTTATACGTCCCTCTGATATGGATATCGCTCCGTTTCATAACGTTAACCCAACAATGTAGAGTAACATATTAAGAGTCATTTGAAGTTTCTCAAATAGGTGACGTCTTTCTTTTATTAAATGCCAACATTAATTCAGTAATTATAACTTACAAATATATTTATCATTATATTCATTCGATTACACCGGCACACAAAAAAAGAAATTGTCTGTACATAATACATTAAAATTATGCTTGCCTTAGATCTCAATTTTTTTTTCTTGCCAAAACATGGAACATTCGCTATTTTTTGTTTTTTTGCAATTTACTCGAAATTGAAGGCTGGACGGCCTAAACTGACTTGAAATTAGTATTCAGTGGGTCGAAAAATATGTCCGCAGCCACCTATCTGCACACGATGTACAGACAATTTTTTATTTTCTGTGTGCCGGTGTTAATAGCTGTCAGGAGCAGTGCGATATAAAGCCGTCCTCCCGCGAAGTTGTTTCTGTTCGAGTGCCGGAGTAACTTGTAGCACAGTGATTAGTTACAGCTTAGTGGATGTAACGCGGCGCCAGCCAACTTTGATTGGTTTTAGTTCAGTTTAAAGTTTATCGCCGAAAGAGATGCAAAAACTTTTAAGGAGAGATAAAATAAACAATTCTTAGATAGTCTATTGTCGGTTAATAAACGGTCAGTTTTATGCAAAGATAATATCCGTATCAAGCGTGAATAACTTAACAAATCGAAAAAGCTATATCTTCCGGGCCGCTAAACTTAAAAATAGTTAAATTTGATTTTATGTTAATAGATACTTTTTATCTGAATGTATTAATTTGCTTTGAGTTTTCAGATCACTATGAATTAAACAATCCTAATTCTATTATGCATTATAAAAATACATTTGCAAGTCGACTTATGAACTTATTCACGCCTTGTACGGATATTATAGCGTTAAGGTTGCTTTATTTTACTTCAACTTACAAAATAGTAAGTAAATGTAAACATACTTAATATTAACCTAGCTACCATCCTTTTGCTTTTTAGAGCCAGTACTACCGCTGTCTCTTTTCTTTTATATTTTGTGTTGCTAGTATCATGTGTTCATGTGTCTTGTTTGGTCGTTTGTCGGCTATTTACACGAAACAATTGTGTGCGTCGTCTGAATAAACTTAAGGATCAAACACAACATTAAACAAGACAGCGCCTAAATTGAGAATCCTTGTCACCACAAGGTGTTGTGGGAAATGAAATTTACTATCTTGGTACTTAATAGTGTTATTACTTACCTTAATTACAGGACCTACGAGTATTATACGCATCTCGGAAGATTTATCGTTAACACGTGTATGATTCGGCAAGGAAAATTTCTTGCTGAGATACGAGAGAATGTTCGGAAAGATATAGGCTTGATGCCTGTAAGATCAAAAGGTGTTTACACTAAATTTTCAAGACAAGTAAAGTCTTCTAAAAATGTTTCAAAACTTTATTATATCGCTTGATTTCATATCCTCCTGCTCAATGAAAAGAATGAGAATCAAACACGGCTTCATATTTGATTCTCATTTAAAGGCTTTTTTG
>DWJN01005269.1:0-11629 GCA_018248895.1 Carystus phorcus
ACCAAGCGTCACCAGACATGTCTATAGACATGTCCGTGTCACTATACGGTGACCCACGACCCACGAGTAGGTACGACTTTAAGGTCTATTAAACGAATAGATACTGCGACTTTTAGGTCTATTAAGACTTGTCCATTACATTGTAGGGTGCCCCATGAGCATATTCTTTCTTCCTTCTTCTTGGCCAACAATGCATCAATCATGAGTTTGGATCCA
The DNA here is from genome assembly GCA_018248895.1 of Carystus phorcus. Taxonomy (NCBI): domain Eukaryota; kingdom Metazoa; phylum Arthropoda; class Insecta; order Lepidoptera; family Hesperiidae; genus Carystus; species Carystus phorcus. The sequence goes on from DWJN01005269.1 coordinate 217, forward strand.
TCGCTGTTCATGGGCAACGGTGACCACATACCATCACGTGGCTCGACTACTCCTTTCTTGGTTAATTGAAAGAGAATATGGGTTTAACATGGATGATTTAACATTTTAATATGGATGCAACTCCGTGATAAGAGAAAGAAAACAGACTTATTCCTCATTGGTAGTTTTTATTACTTCAACTAAGAGTTACCATATCAACCATTTTTAGTGGCTGTGGATCACGCTAAATTAAGCGTAACGACGTGTCTGGCAAATATTTTTATTATCGCCGTATAATGAACTATCTACAACTAAATAATCACGACAAGTCGACTTAAGATTACACTCCGCCTCACTAAAACTAGCTTAATTATTTTAATCCTTGAAAGTAAATAGAAAACGCGACTTTATCAAACTTGTACTAAAGCCGGCTAAATATTAAAATTCAATTAACTGCAGATAGGAGCTATAATCCGTACAGTCTTAGATACGGTGCCACCCAGAGAGAAAAAAAAATGAAACCTCTCCCTCCGGTATTTGACGGGCGACTGAGTTCTGATTGATTTAAATTTCAAACATTCAATTTATACAAACACGAGTTGAGCATTAGCACGCAATCGAATTATGTTCTAAATTTCAAATTCGAAAATCGAATTGTTTGATCCGTTGTATTTGACGGTGTGGCATGTAAACGCAAAAGGCCGCTAATTGCTATAAATGTAACATTATTTAATCATTTCACCATCAATTTAATTATGGACAAATATGCATACCTATTGTTAATATGTGTAACGTCATTTTATTTTTTAAATATTTTACTTTTAAACGTTATTTTTATCTTGTCAGCCAGCATTGCTTATTTCGCCATCAGTGTTTAAGTTTAATATTATCATCTATTTCCTTTTCAAATGTTACTTTATAATGGCCACCATAAAAATAATTGCACGTTAGAAGAAAAAATACTACGATATCTGCCGTAACAATCACAACAATCCAATTATACTGGAGATAGCATCGGAGCACAGACTGTTCTAATTACAAAGATGGCGGACGATAGATCGTTCAAAGCGACTTCGCGATAGACGAGGGTTATAAAAATCATTTTATAATTCTAAGGCCCTTGGTTGCCTGAAAATTAATGTTCTTATTTATTATTATTACTAAATTTTATAAACAAATTAATATTAGTTTATTTAGGTTAAGTATATGTAGGTATGTGTCATATTTTTAATTTATATTTTTTATTGATTTGAAAAATAATAAAATAAGCTTTGACATTAAATTATATAGATATTTGATGAAATATCTGATTTAATTTCGCAGCGATATTATTATTTGTTTGCACCTTTCGGGGAAAAATATTTTATAGGATTTCAAAAGATAGACAAATAAATTTATGACTTAAGATATATATATAAAATATTTAAATACTCACAAACGTTTGAACATAATTATTATTATCGAGCCATAAGATAAAGTGTTACTAATTTTAATCCCACCAAATTCGCGTAAGTATTTAATTTTGTATTTCGTTAATTCTATTGACTGTTTAAATATAAGTAAATTACCTGGAAGCTCAACTAGTAAAATCATAAGTTATGTACCGTCATAACAGAATTATTAAGTATATTTTCGATGGGAAATTTTCATTCGTATAGTATCAACCCTAAGATAGATTTCCCTACTGCGATACCTTATACTATGCACATTATGTGTTCATAGATTTTGTGATATCCTTATTAATTAGTACCTATACTGTGTCTTGTATGAGCTGTTTCACAAACAAACCATAAAATAATACGTCTAAGTATTAGACTGTACTTCAAATACTAAATTCATGTAAGGATAATATAATCTGTAGTTGTTGGATGAGAGAGTAATGGGTCTAAGGTAAGTGTAAGGGAAGCCATCCATCATTCAATTAGGGTTGCCATACTTACTTTATAACGTAACGTATAAGTTCTAGCTCCCACTCTAGGTTTCCCTGTATCACGGGAAATCGGTTTTCTAAACATCGATGTTAGAGCATCTTTCCGAAACGGTGGATGAATAAAAAAATAACGTTCAAAAGCGTATTAAAAAACTCTATATGAATAAATGTCTATAAACTTGAATTAAAAATCTACCTACTCATTAGATATATTATACTGGTATACATAGATAAATAAAGTGTCGAAAACAAAATAAATATATTATAACAAACGAGATTTTTTATCGTGTTAGAACATCTTTAAAATAATTAATCAACTTGGTATATTAATAATATAATCAAATTAAAAATTAATTAGTTATTAAATTCAGTAATTAAATAAAATTAATACAAACATCAATCAAGACGCTAATTTAGCGAAGTTAATATTTTGACTGTTATTTAAATCAAATGCACTGAATTAATTATGATAACAGTTTGATTTAAACAATGAAATAACGAGACGATGCAATTTTATATAATTTTCGTTAAGAATTAATAAACTTATTTAAATAAGTTATTTGAAGGTATTTCTGTTTATCAACAGAAATCGTCCTTTGGTGTTTCATTCACCAGCATTTGAAGATCCTCTTGAAACCCTCTTGATCCCTTACTGTCCTATATTTAACTAGCTAACCCCAGTAAACTTTTGCCATATAAATTTATTTTTTTTTAACTATTTTGATAACCATAAAAATTGTTATAGTTGGCTAACCTTAACAGCTAGACATATGCTGTCGCGGACTTTTATTTGGATCTTTTAGAGGGGAACAATATTGTAACACATGATTTTTGACTAACTTTCACCGTTTACTCAGTGCACGTAAGGAAAGCTTTAAATTTTGCCGTTTTCACAATATCTTTTCCACAATACATTTCCCTTTCCTCCATAAATGGACTATCTTACAGTAAAAAAAAATTTAAAATCGGTCCAATACTTCCTGAGGTTAGCCCGTTCAAACAATGAACCAAACAAATAAACAAACTCTTCAGCTTTATATTATTAGTATAGATAAGTAAAGGTGGAATGCATAAAATATTTTCTTATACAAAGCGATCGTGTATCGAAATGTATTTTTTATATTTCGCTGGTTGAATTGGCGAATTCTATCCTATTGGGTTGGCAATTCAGATTTTTTGTTAAAAAATATAACTTTATTCAATTAGATATTACCTGTTCTTGTGGATGACCTTTTCCCTTTTTCTAACAGTGTAAAAATTCCCGTTCGTAAAATGTGCTATTAAATATAGGTAAGATGTAGAGTGAATCTATCAACAAAAGCGGCAATGTCTTAGTTGCTAACCTATTATTTCCTTAACGCTTGCTAATTAACAATAACCGTTAAATATATCCGTTTTATCGCTCACACATAGAAAATACGTAGGTATACATATAATGTCTGTTACGATACGATTTCTTATGTTGTGATGGCTTGGACATTCAAGAATTAAACTTAACATGTCTAAGTATTGTTTAACTATCACAAAACTGTCTACGCCACAGAAATACGATTGCGATTAGGTTCTGGCTAGCTTCAAAAGGCTAGATTGTAAATCGAGCTAAGGGTCATAAATTTTGGTGTATTGGTTAACTATAAAAAACATCTCATCCTACAAAATATACTCTGTGGTAGTTTTCATATAGCTCTGTTCAATGACATTTCTATTCTTTCTCCTCAATTCTTCTTCAATGTAATTCTTAAATAAACCAATATCAATATAAGATAGGTATTGAAATACCTTACTATTGTAGTTGAACCCTAATTGTTTAACAAAAAGTATACGGTCCTGGCGGAACAATCTTTGTTGTAATTACACTGTGCTGGTTCGTAATGACACAAAAAATGTTGCCATAAAAATCTCATATGAATACAATTAAGTAGTGTTGGATACATCTGACAGACGTTAAAGTAATTACGTAATTTTAAATAAATATTATATTTCAAAATCAGATTCGAGTTACGAATCAAAGTTTTAAAATTGTGTAGGTTTTTGTTGGTTCTAATTTCAAATTTACCTCTCATACATTTTAAACACAAATAACGATGGAAAATGACCTAAAAGCCATAATTGATTTAAGGAATATGAACGTTACCCCTAAGTGTTAAAGTTTGTATTGGATAGGTACAAAATTTAAACACTGTCGATGTTGTATTCTTCACATACATAAATTGCTTACATTTTTAACACCTAGTATATATGTACATTAAATCGTTGATCGGGGCATACAATTGTTGAGTCGTACATGGCTGTGAATGCTACAATGATCTGTAGAAATTAATCAGTCTCAGTTACAGTGATTAGGGCTCTGCCCCACGCTTCAGTTACTGTTTGCACTTGGGCTCAAGCGATTAACAGCGGGTGTCGAAGGCGAAGGATATTGCGGTCGGTCAATAGTAGTACTTGGAGAAATTATGTTAGATTTGTTCGACGATTTATGTACGTACATGAACGATTGTAAAATTCACGTATCTACAGGAAATTTAGAATAATACAATTATCAAAAGATTTGATTAGATTGTTTATTCTTATTTAGCTTTTGTCTGAAAATAGTTTTTAAGCATTGGGCAAACAAAATCGATCTAAGGGATTGCTTTAATCCGGTTTTTTTAATCAAAATGTAAAATTTCAGTAACTTAGATCTTCTGGTGAAATTATTTCCTTATTTACCTTATTTTTATATGTATCTCGAATGATTAAATTCTCCAAATCCGAAAAAGGCAACAATATGCTAATCAATAAAAAAAACATTCCAAAAACAATTACACGGTCGACGCAATCATTCAGTCGCCACAAAATGGCGGATCTCGCATCTGTTACGTTGTTGCCATTCACTCAGTCGTTCATTGATCGCCTTGCTCTTTTCATAAAACTTATTAACTCATTTATTCATGGCACAAGCACAATGGGGCCCTGCAGCGGAGGGCGGTAATCCGGCGCGCGTTGAGAATATCACGGGCTCGCCGGCTGATATGATATGACCACGTTTTACTCATTCACTTCTGTATTTTGAATGGATTTTTGATTTTTTTTTCTCTGTGCGCAATTTTATTAATTTGAGTACGGAACTACGGACATTCGTTTGTGTCTTTTGTATTTGGAATGGATTTATTTTTGGCGCGCTATGTCGTTAGGGTTGAAATTTCTTTTCGGCAAAATGTTGTGTCCAATTGACATGAAATGTGAAATATATGAATCAACAGATATAATTGTTTAAATTTATTACTCAATCAATGAATTCTATCACTTATTTATTATTAGATCTTTTCGTTTTAAATTTTTTCTTACTTATTATTTTTCATAATTTATGAGTGGCAGGGTTGTAGGTCATTTTATTTTCTCATTGTAAGTGTAAAAATAACATGTAAAAATAAAATCATTAAAATGATTATCAATTGTTTCATGCAGTTATAAATATTTTGATTCATTTAAAAATTGATTGAATCGTAATCAACCGATGCATGGATCATTAAAGGTTATTTTTTAATTTCCTATTAACGTACCAACTTGTGGCAATATACAAAGTGCATTTATTATTGTCGCCTAATTTAGCGAACATACGAGTAACGTCCGAACAAGTTGTTAAACCAAGAATAAGCCCTCCTTAAATAGTGGGTGTTATAATTGAAAAGTAAACGAACTCGAATCCAGTGGGAGATCAATGGGTATAGAATAGCTTGTAATGCGATATAAAATATCATTAACATCTGTTGCTAGCACAAATATTATTGAAGTTAATATGTTACACTATATTCTACTGAAGTTTTATAGTTCGCTAATCATAGTAGGTATATGCATTTGTAAAGATTTAATTTAAAATATCAAAACAATTCGTTTTTCTGATTAGTCTGCGAAGTTATCAATTTTATTGTACACAATAATAATAACAAGTATAAAAAGATAAAATAAAAAAGTGAAATTGTTGATAGAAAGTATGTTGTAGAAGTATAGGCATAGTGTTAATAATTAAGAAATTTTAATGTTAATACATGAGAATGTAAATACATTTAAACTTCGAACTTATTAAAATTTTTCACGGTCAACGGTTATAAATTTTTCATACTTTTCATTTGACTTCATACCGAGGAAAATATGTAGTCACTGACTAATCGTATGTAATTGTCCACAGGTTTGGTTCAAGAACCGTCGAGCGAAATGTCGGCAGCAACTCCAACAACAGAACAATACGCAAATCTCCAACAAATCCTCATCGAGCACTAAATCCATATCAACTAGCTCGAGTATCAAAAGCTCGTCTTCCTCGAAAATCACCACTTCGAAATCCCTAACCTCCACGACGAGTTTATCGAGCACCCAAAACACATCTAGCATCACCACATCATCTCCCAATCTCCCCATCACTCCCACCACATCCGTCAGCCCTCCTATCAATGTTATTTGCAAGAAGGAGTCCGCTCCCAACTACGATTCGTCTCCTCTCAACAAGAACAGCTTAACCTCAATCACCCACCATTACAATTCAAATGACGCGCTAAGACTTAGCGGTAAAGAATCATCGCCATCTGATGCCATTTCAAACGTCCATAGCTACGGTGTCACGCCGAAGCAGGAATTATACAGCAGTCCGAAGAGACTGGACTATTCGAGCAAAGTGGACTATTCAGAGAAATCTTTCGGGAGTAATCTTGTTAAGGATCAATACAGTTCGCGCTTGACGGGGAACCTGACGCCTTTAGGGTCGAATTCCTCTATCATGACGACGCCGTCGCCTCCGATTACTCCTCAAAGCTTGAACGGCCCGGGAAATGTTTATCACCCGGATAGCTACAACAGCTTCCACTGGCCGGGCAGTTCCGACTACATCCGAAGCTACTCCAGCACACACCATCATCAGGGTTACGGGCAGAGCGCTTACAACTCTCCCTACTATCCTAGTCAGGTAAATTATCTTTTTAGAGCTACTTATAATTTTAACAGTTATCCCCTACGCATCGCAAATAATATTTTTATTTGATGCAAACATGTTCAAATTTTTACTGTTAAAGTTTGATACCGTATTTATATTTAAAATTGTCTAATGGATTTTTAGTTAACACGAACCTATATAACCTCCATCTACTATCTACAAACTGTTCAGTTCAATTTGATACTCAGCAAATAATGCGCCAAATTAGTGCATCAATACGGCTACAAATATCTCTTTATAATCTAATACTAATACGTCATTAATGCGTTCATATTGATGCCTATTCCTCTGTATCTGTCGAGTTTGTTCTTATATTTCTTAGTAGCTAGCTTACTATTCTTATCCCAATTACTTTTAAGTATACAAATTTGAGCGGCTTGTAACAAGATTTTTTTAATAACCCGTTAATTATCTTTTGTTTTTCCATGACAAAGGGAATTCGAACAAAGTTTTCTCCGCTCGATTCAATATTAATTTTTCCTTTTCTTTCAGATGGAGTACTTCAACGGGTCGTCCGTGAACCAATCCCACGGAAGTCACCACACCCACAACCTGACTGCGAACGGCAACCAGCTCTACAACCAGGTCTCTTTTGGTAACCCGTCTCCTCCAGCGGCGTGGCCGTCCCACCACAACATCCTATCTTCAGGCCCAGAATCGCCTGAAAACCAGTCCCAAAACTCTCCTCACCTAAGCATGCTTCAAGCGTCGCAAATTTCGAACTTCTCCAATTCGGGTAACAGTTACTTTGCGCCGGAGAAGTATGGCATCAACATGGTGTAGTGATTCTAGTCTCTTGTAGGTTATTGTAAATAAATAAAACTAAGGAGGGTGTTCTTTTGGCACGATTTATTGGGAACCGTTTGCTTAAGTACTGGTTATGAGGCGTTCAATCTGTCCTCAGTACATCTGAAACCAGCGTTGAACGGAACCAAGGTTTGAAGTTATCCAACGTTGGTTTCAGATGATTTACGTTAGCCGAGTTTAAGCTGTAAGCTCGCTCGCTATTTATCATCCCGTTAATGTTCGTATTTCTAACCGTTGTCGAAGTTTTCGACATTTCGAGTTACTATCCTTTATACTTTGGACAGAATGTTATAAAGTTCGACAGCGTGTGGAAATACGATGTGAGTACATATCATTATTCTCGATTTCAAATATGTAACTAAGCAACCGGCGTCTCAATAAGTCGTTCTATAGTGAAATTATTAAGAGATGTATTGAAAGTAAAGTAAATATTTGGGCAAAGGTTGAGGATAAACTTGCTAGGATTATATTAATTTAATAAAATTCCATACCATTATTCTTGAAAAAGGATTGAAATAATTTCACGGTGTGTCCTTCATTTTTGCCCAGGATTTACTTTACAATAAACATCAATAACTATTTATTTAAATATTGCTTTAAAATTGTCAACGAATTCTTAAATGAAACAAATTGTCAGGCCTAAACACTGAATGGACGGCTTAAAACCACTTGCCATAATAAATATTATTTAAAAATAAATTTCTTATTATTTTAGTTGAATAATGTAGATATTATGTTCATTGTAATTCCTTGATTCCTGTACATTCCCTGAGTCATATCACTTTATATTTAAAGATTATCTTTAGGCTATGTTTAGTGAGGACGTTCGCTAAAACGCGTAAATAGTTTTATGACTGTAAATAAATAAGTTTAAGAGTTTTATTTTAAAAGAGAATTGTAAATGTGCGTGCTACGATTGTATATGTGACTTATATTGTCTAGCTCGTAAGTTCCTTGTGTTTACCCTTATTTAAAAGTCATGTTATTTGACTTTTGATATTTTTGTTAATTTCTAGGCATACGTGACACATGTACAGTTATTGTAAAAATAAATTATGATAAATTAATTATGAGGTACGTTGATATAAAATGTTATGATCGCTGCGGTATATCACGTTCTTTTCCCAAATGAGCGGGAAAATGCTCCCTCCTCATTGGTCGACAAAGTTCGTTGAACCAAAGGTAAGACCAATAAAATGCGTTCAGTTACATCACAATAGAAAGTTTAAAAATAGAATAAATGAATCAGGTTACGGGAGTGATTGAATGAGATTACAAAGAGATTATTAGTTGATTCATATTTTTATTTTTCAAATTGTAGAATGGAATGTAATGAAATTTGTAATTTATAGTACATTTTATGCTTGGACATAGCTAAGTTAGTTACTATTAAGTACATTAAATTGTACCGCGTTCGATAAAGAGTCAGTGTATTTTTTTTTTAATTAAGTTGTATTAATTATTAACTGATAGTTATTGAAATATTGAATCCGAATATATGCATATAAAATACATTTCTTGTGTTTCATTTAAGACTAACATTTGTGCATTTGAATTCCCTACGCTAGTTTATACAGCAAATAAATTTGAAGGAACAGTTGGAAGGCAAAAAGGTATTGCAATTTCAACGTAGTTAATATCCTATGAATTACTCTTATATATTGTTCAAAGCAATTTTATAGATCTAAAATGTTGCTACGAGACTACAAATGCTATGGAATAAACTCATAAATTGAAAGAACTTTAATTATCAATTTTCATTTGCCCTGCGCAACATGTGAAATGAAACAATCCATTTTCAAATTCAAAATGTTACCAATATAATAACTGATAGTTGTTTTAATGGCAACCTCAGCCTTATGTTCACGGAACAAAAAGGATCTGTTCTAGGCTTATGCACAAATCTAAATAAGCAGAGTACACACACATTTGGAATAAAGAACAACCACAGATAAATTTTCTACTAATATTTAACTACATTCATTCATTCAATCATAGATATTTGGAAATTTAAACTACGTGTCGTATCCGAACAAATAGTGAAGAAAAAATGACATGACGCTTACCTATTAATTTGTTTTCAAGAAGACTGTCTATTTCATCTTAATTTTTGGATGGTAATGTTTCAATCGTGCCTGAATTTATGGAATGAATGAATTGAATGAATCTTTTGTTAGAAACATACATATATACATAGTTAGTACATATATACATAGTTATAGTACATAGTAGTCGTTTCTGAGATTAACGTGCGCAACCACACAGACATACACACAAAACGAAAAAACATTGTTTTGTGTTCCCTTACCTATATAAAGGTCCTCCATTTTGAATTTTTAAATGTATCGGTCATGTACAGGCAGCGATAAGTTACAGTTGTATTATATGTATAGACAGATAGAAGATATTGATGACTAAGGTACTTACATATCTATGTAGAGTTCTATTGCAATTTAAATTGTTATACTCCTACTTACCTCAAACAATGCTATACATAGTTCTCCTAGATAGCTACGTACCTACATCAATTGGACTGACATGTTAACAGCAAATGGTTTACAAACGTAAGTATGCCTGAAATTAATAAAACTATTTAAAATAAGAACAAAATCCAACAACAAACAATATTATCTATCTTAAAAATATACACTTAGTTCAATATCCCAGTATTATTATAACAGAGTGTCAATCAATATTAAACTATGTTAGGTGGGCGAAACCAACGCATTCATTCACTTACGTTCACAAATTGAGATTAATCTTTAAGATTAGGGTTTTAGGCGCGTGGCTACAAGCCATTAGCGAGATACCCAACCAGAGTGTAGTAGATCTCGATTTAACTGAGAAATTTAACCTACACCGAATAACAATCGCAAAGAACATTGTCAGCCTTTGTATGGAAATTACAACTGCATAAACATGGTTATTCCTTAAGCAACCCTAGTCTTAAAAGTACTACATCACATAAAAATGTATAGGGAAAATCACAATAAAAGTTTTTGAGAACTTTAGATTGGCGAGTACCTTTGACATGACAGAGCTAAGGGAACTTATAATTTAATACTAGATAAATAAAGACTAACCGTAATAATTGCAATCGGAAAATAATTACAAATAAATTAAAACAATACCTATTTTTGTTTCTTATAATTTTTATTTATCATTATCGTCATTTATATTATATGAGCCATAATTAAGTATATTACCTAAACATGAACAAAGAGGAGAATAACATTGTATTTACAAAATAGCTGCTTAATTATTACGAATTAGTAAATACCTTCTTGAATCTAATAAATATAAAAAAAAATTGGAGGTAAGAGTCAACATATAAATTCAGAGCACTCCTCTCATTCTCCTCTCGGGTCTCTCCTTATCATTGTGGAGGTCCAGAGCTACTCCACCACGCTGCTCCAATCCGGGTTGGTGGAGGGATTAATGGCTAACCCAATTTTCCGAAGCTATCATGCCGCACGAAGGCCTCCGACATGGTTTAACGACTGCTGTTTACGATAACAACAGACCGACGGCTTAACGTGCCCTCCGAAGCACGGAAGCCCTGTTTAACCTATTGACTATGATGAAAAGAGTGAGATCAATAACTATACTGAAGGGACGAAACTAGTTAAAGTTAATTGCTGTACATAACTTCAAGGAAGCCCTGTTTAACCTATTGACTATGATGAAAAGAGTGAGATCAATAACTATACTGAAGGGACGAAACTAGTTAA